>ML103203.1:0-12873 GCA_003697995.1 Taxidea taxus jeffersonii
AACTATTTGGAAAATCATCATACAGAGGAATTAGTTCCATTCTGTGTTGCTAAGGGTAGAATTAAATCCTGTGGGTAGAAGCCACAGAGATTCATTTTAGCTCGGTATGAACACGGGTCGAAATTCCCAACAGTGAGCGGTATGTAAAGGTTTAATGAACAGCTTGAAGAAATTATGAGGGCCCGGTTCGTAGGTGTTTAACAAGGCTTATGACATCTCTATATTTGGGATAAATACCCAGTAGTACAGTTGCTGGGTTGTAAGGTAGCTCTATTTTTAACTTTTTTTTTTTTTTAAGATTTTATTTGTTCATTTGACAGACAGAGATCACAAGTAGGCAGAGAGGCAGGCAGATAGAGAGGAAGGGAAGCAGGCTCTCTGCTAGCAGAGAGCCTGACGCAGGGCTCGATCCCAGGACCCTGAGATCATGACCTGAGCCGAAGGCAGAGGCTTTAACCCACTGAGCCACCCAGGCACCCCTATTTTTAACTTCTTGAGGAATCTCTGTACTGTTTTCCAGAGTGGCTGCACCAGCTCGCATTCCCACCAACAACGTAAGAGGGTTCCCCTTTCTCCACATCCTTGCCAACATTTGTTGTTTCCTGTCTTGTTAATTTTAGCCATTTTGACTGGTGTATCTCATTGAGGTTTGGGTTTGTTTTTCCCTGATGACAAGTGATGTGGAGCATTTTTTCATGTGACTGCTGGCCATTTGTATGTCTTTTTTGGAGAAATGTCTATTTGTATGTTCTGCCCATTTCTTGACTGGATTATTTGTTTTTTGGGTGTTGAGTTTGAGAAGTTCTTTATAGATCTTGGATACAAGCCTTTTATCTGATAAGTCGTTTGCAAATATCTTCTCCCATTCTGTAGGTTGCCTTTTAGTTTCGTTGACTGTTTTTTTTGCTGTGCAGAAGCTTTTTATCTTGGTGAAATCACAATAGTTCCTTTCTGCTTTTGTTTCGCTTGCCTTTGGAGGCGTGTCTTGCAAGAGGTTGCTGTGGCTGAGGTCAGAGGTTGCTGCCTGTGTTCTCTAGGATTTTGATGAACTCCTGTCTCACACAGGTCTTTCATCCATTTTGAGTTTATCTCTGTGTATGGTGTAAGAGAAAGTCCACTTGCATTCTTCTGCATGTGGCTGTCCAGTTTTCCCAGCACCGTTTATTGAAGAGACTGTCTTTTTTCCATTGGATCTTCTTTCCTACTTTGTTGAAGATTAGTTGACCATAGAGTTGAGGGTCCATTTCTGGGCTCTCTGTTCTGTACCATTGATCTATGTGTCTGTTTTTGTGCCAGTACCGTACTGTCTTGATGATGACAGCTTTGTAATAGAGCTTGAAGCCCGGAATTGTGAAGCCCCCAGCTTTGGTTTTCTTTTTCAACATTCCCCTGGCTACTCGGGATCTTTTGTGATTCCATACCAATTTTAGGATTATTTGTCCCAGCTCTGTGAAAAGTGTTGATGGTATTTTGAAAGGGATTGCATTGAATGTGTAAACTGCTCTGAGTAGCATAGACATTTTACCAGTGTTTATTCTTTCCCATCTCTCTGTGCCTTCCTCAATTTCTTTCATAAGTGTTCTGTAGTTTTTAGAGTACAGACCCTTTGCCTCTTTGGTTAGGCTTATTCCTAGGTATCTTATGGTTTATGGTGCAGTTATAAATAGGATCAATTCCCTAATTTCTCTTTCTTCAGTCACATTGTTGGTGTATAGAAATGCAACTGATTTCTGTGTATTGATTTTGTATCCTGCCATGGTGTTGAACTGTTTATGAGCTCTAGAAATTTTGGGATGGAGTCTTTTGGGTTTTCTACATAAAGTGTCATGTCATCTGCCAAGAGTGAGAATTTGACTTCTTCTTTGTCAATCTGAATGCCTTCGGTTTCTTTCTGTTATCTGATTGCTGAGGCTAGGACTTCTAGCACTATGTTGAACAATAGTGTATCACCTGGTTTTTCTGATCCTTCTGGAGATATTAGATGCATTATCCAATATTCCTGTTTCTTGCTTCTATGAAATTGTAGTGCACTGTACACCATTCTACATCTTGTTTTATTCTCTAGATGGTAGATCTTGAGGCTCATACAGTACATTTAGAGTTAACTTGCAGGGGTTTTTTTGGACGCCACATAGCAATATACTGAAGGAAGTCCCATAGTTTATTTAGTCTCTCCTTTGGGAGGATTGTAGGCAATGCAGTGATGAATATCCTTGTGTCTACATAATTCTGCACATTTTTATTATAACTGTAATGAAAAATTTTGATTTTTTTCTTTAAAATTATTTCATACAATTTCTGATTATACAAGTGATACATGTTTCTAGGGAAATATTTAAACATTGCAGAAATACATCATGCAGAATGTGAAAGTACCCAAGAATCCCACCCTCCATAAATAACCACTAGATTATCCCTTTGCCTAGATGATTTCTAATCTAGAGTCACTGAAAAAGAAGGGACATGTGACACCAAAAGCAGAGAGTAGATTCCAGAATATCTGTCTCTATGGTTTGGGGCTGCCATGGGAAAGAAGTTGCCAAAGAAAGTGCTGATGCATTCCTCTACAATATTAAGGGTTTTGTTTTGTTTTTAAGATTTACTTATTTGAGGGGCGCCTGGGTGGCTCGGTGGGTTAAAGCCTCTGCCTTCGGCTCAGGTCATGACCCCAGGGTCCTGGGATCAAGCCCCATGTCGGGCTCTCTGCTAGGCAGGGAGCCTGCCTCCCCCTTTCTCTCTGCCTGCCTCTCTGCTTGTGATCTCTGTCTGTCAAATAAATAAATAAAATCTTAAAAAAATTTTTTTAAAAAGATTTATTTATTTGAGAGCGAGACAAAGAATGCACAAGTGGGGGGAGGGGCAGTGAGAGAGGGAGGAAGAGAACCTCAAGCAGATTCCCTGCTGAACACAGAGCCCCAAGTGGGGCTCAGTCTCACCGCCCTGAGATCATGACGTGAGCTGAAATCAAGAGCCAGACGCTTAACCAACTGAACCACCCAGGTGCCCCTCTATTAAGGGTTTTTAACCTGGGTTCCACAGATGGCTTTGAGATGCAGATTAATTTATCAACACGTGTTTATTTTCTGAAGAAGAAGTCCATAGCTGTCATCAGATTCTGAAAGGGATGTATGGCCCCTAAAAGTTAAGAGCTCCCACCAACAGAGCCATCAGGTACATTTCATCGTGTTTCAGAGTGGCGGATCTTGGCAAAGGACTCGTCCAGGAGTTCCCAAAGTGTTGCAGAGTTTGGACAAATTATTTAGACTCATCTATAAAATAGGGATAATACTAATAAATCATAGGGTGGTTATGAAGATTAAATAAGTTAATATTCACAAGCACTTAGAAAAGTTTTTGCCGAATAACAAGACTTGCATATGTATTTGTAAAATAACTCTAGTGTACATGCTCCCTGTCTGCCCTGACCCCAATGAGCAGGGGCCAGGGAGAGTGAGAAACAGGCTCCCTAACGCAGGTTCCATCTCAGGACCCTGAGATCGTGACCTGATCGTCAGCCGAAGGCAGACACCTAACCGACTGAGCCACCCAGGCACCCCTATCCTCCTAAATAATTTCTAATACAGAATCTTCCCCAGGGCAGCATGCTATCCCTATCTGGGGATCAAAATGTATCTAGGTCATTGGAGGAAGCAGCTAGACAAACAGATGTTGAGATACTGCAATAAAACTCAGTGTTAATTTTGCAACTAGTAAGGCCAGTCTTTAACCACAAAAAATGCAAATTCTATGGATAGATATATACATGCACACATACATAATACATGTATATGTCATATTTCGGTAAGAAATTATTTAACTTTCAAGTGAGGGATTTTTTTTTTTTCAAAAGCCAGAGAAAGAACTACTGTGCCTCTAAACCAAAATAGCTGAAAAGTCACAGTTGGTATGCATAGCCAGTAAGAATTAGGACTGCTTTACTCTTTCCTCACTGCTAACACATTGCCCAAATACACACACACACACACACACACACACACACATACACACACACGTGCGCACACACACACACACACACACATACACACACGTGCGTGCGCACGCACGCACAGACACACTTCATACACACGTATACATGTATGTATTATTTCACTTACAGAATAATGCAATTGAACTATGTTATCTAAAAGGCACCTTAAATATTTCAGACACCTGAGACCTGCTGGAAAGCCCCTCACACTTTAATCCCAGGTTCTTGATTTTTCTCTTTCCATCTCACAATGCAGCGAAGTAAGTTCCCTGCCTTACACTCACTATATTCTAGGCTGGGGAATGAATTCAGCTCCATCTCACAAGTACTTACAGATCACCTCATCTGTGCCAGGAGACTTGCACAAAGCAAAGAGAAATCAGATGGCATCTCTGCAACTTAGTGCATCTCTAAAATAAGGCACTTGAATGAGCTGGTTAATCCATCCTTTTCCAGCTCTGAGTTCTGTGATTCTTGGGATGTTGAAGTAAAACCAAGCAATAATTAGCAACCAGAAATTCTTCAGAGATGCTTATCGGTAGTCTTCCCGATGATGGAATGGCTAGGTAAACTCCATCCCCTCAGAGATGCTCCCTCTCACACCTGAATCATTAACAATGTATCACTAATACTAACAGGGGTATCATTAATTATGATGTGCTACTTATACAATGCTCCAAAAGATAAGAACTCTGCGGGACAGCAGGTCAGAGAGCACGGCTAATCTCATCTCTATGTTCACAGGTACAGAAGTTGAGGCTGAGAAAAGTGAAGGGGGGTAGGACAGGAACTGGAACCCCATGGGACGTCAGGAGAGGGTTCTATCTACTCTCGCCACCACGGCGATTCTGAAATGCTGTTGGGCACATCCCTGCCGGGTGTCCGAGGCTTTCCTCCCTCCCTCATGGGCAGGGTCAGTCCTTCGTGTTTCCTTTATTGTACCCACCACATCCTGTCCATATCCAGCGGACACCTGCTCCGCTCTGGGGCGGGCTGTGCTCCGCAGGTGACTGGCTGGCATGTGAGGCTGCTCTTGGACGGATCAGGGCTCTCCAGACAGGCCGAAGAGAAAGCAGTTAAAAACCTCTCCGACTTGCCTGTTCCCTGGGGCCCCAGCCCCTTGCACCGGCATCTCTGTTCCCCAGGCCGGAAGCAGGAGCCCTGACTTCTTTGTCCATCTTATCCCAGCATCAGCAGGCCCTGAATTGTTCATTTGAAACTCCCTGAAGGAAGCTTGTTATCAGCTGAACGTGCTCTCTTTAAGGTTTTGGTCTCAACAAAGATGAATGGGGCATTTTAAGTGCTTCTGTGTGTGGCTCTGAGAGACACGCAGTGGGGGCTCCCGGGGCTGTGGGGCTGGCCTGTCACCTCGGTTGTCTAGGACGAGCTCCCTCCTGACCCAGCTGAAGCCAGTCCCCTCGGGACATTTCCAACAGTAATAATACTACAATGTGCTGTCTTAGGTATTCTATTATGGCAGTGGGCATATTCTCCAAAGCGCAGCCACCCTCAGAACAACAGGCTGGGGCAGGCATGACTGACCCTCCTTTATGGCTCTGAGAAGCAAGGGTCAGGGACCGGAGCTCGGTTAGTGGAGCTATTAAGTTGCAAAGTTGAGACAGGAATGCAGATCCCCAACACCAGGCCCTGTGATCTTTGCATTCTGTCAGCCTTAGGCCACCCTGTAGAGTAGGCCAGGTTGACCCCTGAGACTCTCTCCTCCCTTTTAGCGGCCCCGTACACTTCAACGGTCAGTCAGGAAACGCCTACCTCATCCTCAAGCTAAAACCCTTGCTTCCCTCGCTGAAAAGCCCAAGTTCTAAAATTGCCCTCTTCTCCATCCACCCTGTCAAGTCCCTCCCTGTCTTTCAAAATAGCTCAAAGGAGAAAATAATGGGATTAAATGCATTTGCAGATAGATGTACATTAATAAATAATTATTTAATGTACTTGTCAGGGATACTTTGGGATCCCCACACATAGCATCTCAAAGGGTGGAATTCCAAGAGCTATTTCTGTGCACACAAAGTACAGTGGAAGGTGTCTGCTTACCTCTTAAAATCCATTCTAAATGCCCCACCGCATGGATGCCTGCTTGGGCCTGGAAAGAAGAGGTTCTTTGCCCCAGGACATCCTTTAAGCTCTGAGCTCATGACCAATGACAGCACTGAAAGCAGGCAGATACAATGCAAAAGATCTGTACCTAATGCAAATGCAGACAGTGAATTAACTGGCAAGTCACACCTGCTGACAACAGCGGCAGGTGCGTGGCACTGGGTCCCACTGGTTCTGCCCGTGGCTGAGTCATCCTAGAACTACTCCACCACATTCCCAGCACCCCGTGCCAAGCAAGATGGGAAGGTTCCGCTCCTTTCCTCTGCTGCCCTCGCTCCCTGGCCCTGCCTGTTCTGGAAACCCCGCAACACTTCTGTAGCAAGGGAGCACCAGAGAATCTGGCTCTGAGACTCAGTGGCTCAGGCCAGGCTTCTAAATTTTCAGCAGGAATCTTGGATCTCATTGGTTTACATATTCCCCCAAGCATGGAACTAAGAGACCCCAGACTCCTTTTCCTCCCCACCAACCACGAGTCTTTCCAGGTCATCTCTGAGCCTCCTGCTTCCTTTCCTTATGTGACTAAAAGTGTACATTTCAGGAAGAGACTCATCCTCTTTCCTATCTGCTCTGGACTTTCAGCTTCACCAGCAGAGTTCTCCCGATACCCAGATCCTCCACTTTATGCCAGGAGACCTTCCACTCACATGCCATCAGAAGCCTCACTGTCAGTGGGAATGCACTTGGTACCCTTAGCTGGGCACTGACCACAACTCCTGCACCATGCTAAATGCTTGGCTTGGGTTAGCTCTTTTAATCCTCTTATCAAACTAATAACCCAGGTGCTAGTATTGCCACTTTTACAAGTGAGGAAATGTGCATAGGCACCGTAAGTAATTTGCCCCAAATCACATAGTTGGAAAATGGAGCAAATGGAGTGTCCTTGTGAATATAGACAATGCTCTAGTGCATAGCTTGATGTTCTCATTTTTGCAAGATGTTGAATAAATTCTTTGACGTGGGATAGATGATGGGGTCGGACAGAAAGCACATTAAACATTTTAATAACTCTTAACAAATTGCCTGCAAAAATGATTGTACAAATTATACCCCCATCAATGATAGCACCTGTTGACCGATGTCCTTGCCAACTGTGGGTATTTTTAATCCAGTATCTCTGTCAGTTTGATAAGCAAATGATCTTGTTTTAACTTCTAGTCTTCGGTTAATAGTGATTTTGAGCACAATTTCATGTTTATCGCCCATAGATTTCCAAGCAGATATAAACATCGATAGTACAAAACAGAACCGATTTCTCAGACAAAATCCGCATTTCCTTTCTTGCCTGTTAGTTGATGGCATGATCATCCACCAGTCGCTCAAAATAGCAACCCGGGAACAGACTTGGGTTCTTCCCCTTCCCTCTGCGGCTGGTCAAGCAAGTTGCAAGGACTACACCTTATAAATGTTTCTGCAATGGACTCCGCCTTACAGTCCCTAGATTCTCCCTTGCCCTGCCCCCCCCCCCAACTACAGTTGCTCAGTACTCTTCCCTGGGCACCGCTACGGAGGGAATTACTGCAGGGGCTTTGTCCCATGTCTTCTGGGTACCTTTAGAGGTGGGTGCTGTCATCCCAATTGTACCTGAGTCCCCCAGCCCCCGCCCCACCCTGAGAGAGGATGGATTTCCCCAGCCCCTTCTCCATTGTCCCCGTGGCTCCTTCTCCTGGCCTTCCCTTTCTTACATTCCTAAGGTCTTCCCTCATGCCGCCACCTTCTGTGGAAGACTGCCTCACTGCAGGCCCACCTCACACCTCTGGGACCGGAGGAAGCCCCCTGCGAGGTCAGAGAGCCCAGGGCCAGGCCACACTGACTTCGAGGTCACATTGTGATCCCTGGTCTCTCTGGGCCTCTGACCTCGACTAGCCTCCTCTCTTTTTCTTTCTCTGTACCTGTTTGCCTCTCCCTTTCGTTGAGCTCCCCTCCCCTCTTCTGCTCGTACAGCTTTTCTGCCTCCATGTTTTCCCATTTGTAGTTTCTGTCCCTCTTCTCTGGTGAGCATCTGAGTGCCTTTTGCTTCATCCCAAAGAGAAGAGGATCCTGGGCTCCCAGGGTGGAGGCTGGAGAGGAGGGCAGCACCCAGTCCTCCGCTGCAAGCAGATAACCACCACTATCCTCCCTGGTCTGTTTTTTGGGAGAAGCAAGCAAAGCTCCTTCAGAGCTAGGCCTGCCAGTCCTAAGTCTCGCCATTACTTCTCACCCTCAGGAGTCCTCCTCTTCACCCCAGAATGCCATTGCCTGTATCTCTGTTCTCAACATTTCCCATTTCCCTGAGGCAGCCCTGGCCCCACTCCTGAAACCAGCCAAAAGGACCTTTAGCCCAGTGCATCCCCTCTTTGGTAGCCCTCAGCCACCACCCCATTTCTCCATCCACACGCATCCATTCTCACATTCTCAAGAACAATAGGACTGCCCCAGCCCTCTGCACCATTCCCACCTAGATGCCACACAGAGTAGCAGCTTTTTTAGGAAATCAGTGACACCCTGAAATGAAGACACCCTGAAAGCTGGCTTCACTAGGCAAGAAACGCCAGCGACTTGTCACAGACATCTTTATAAAGCCAAGTACCTCGAATCTTCCTCAGAGGGAAGCTGATGTTCCTTATGGTGCTACCTTTTTAAAATGTTTTTTCTTAAAACATCTCTAAGCACATCTGAGATAAATAGGGGTCGAGGCTGATGCTAAGAAATGAGGCAGGTAGGTTGGAGCAAAAGAGCATTCTCTCAGCCTGGACCTGGGGCATAGTCTGTAGGGGCAAGGGGCTGTTTCTGAGGAAGCCAAGGAATCAAATGGAATCCAGTGACCCACAATCTGTGGCTCAGAATCCTCGGTGACCCTCAGAATTCCAGTCCTGCATTAACTAGTAAGCACGTCTGTGGCCATATGGGTGGGAGTAGAGAAACCCCAAGCAGTAGGAGGGAGGGGGAGTATGGGTGGGAGTAGAGAAACCCACAGCAGTAGGAGGGAGGGGGGAGAGCCTGCCTGTGCTCAAGTTTACTCCCCACCTTCCCTGGCCCCTCTCATCCCCTCATCCCCTACCCCTTCTCCCCTGCAGAGAGGACAGTTGACTGGTCAGAGCTTCAGGGCACCCACAGCAGGGAAGGAACAGCACCTCTTCCTGCCCAACAGCTGTCCTGTTGGCCTCCTCTGGTGCATCAGTCTGTTTCCATCAGGTTTCCTTTCTGTTAGAAACACTTGTACTCTCCATTTTGTGGAATTTAATTGAGGTTTGGATATTTAAAAACAAAGTCAACATCTGTTTTCTGCTTCTCCTGAAGCCCGCTCATGGAGTAAGCCTCTGCAGCCGGCTCCCATCTGCAGTACAATTTTAGGGTCTCTCCCCAAACCCCGCCCCCCAGTGTTTTCTTTGGCACACACCAGAATCACCCAGGAGTATCTGGTGAACGTGCATGTATCTGGGCTGCTCCCCATACCTACTGAATCAAAATCGTGGAGAAGGGGAGTGGGTATCTGTATTTTTTTTTAACAAACTGCCCAGGAGGTTCTGTTGTATGACAGGTTCAAACCAATGACCTATAAGAGTGGGGAGAATGTGGGCTCTGGGTGGGAGGCCAGAGCCATGAGCCTGACTTTGCTGAGTGACTTTGGGAGAGTTCCTTAACCATTCTGGGCTCTAGTTTTCTCCTCTTACATTGGGGCTGATAGAACCTCCTTGGGGGGTTGCTGTAAGGAATGAACAAAGAAATGTGTGCAAATCTCTCCTAAAATACTGCCTTCATGTAACAAATCCTTTATCAAGTAATTCTCAAGTCCCCAGCTGGTGGAGTGGGAAACTCCTAGGGTCCTGCCAGCTATGATCAGGAGCTTTCATTCCCGGGTCTTTGGGATTGTGGCTGAGCTGGGCTGGAAACAGGAGGTGGAGAAATCCTGCTTTATCCATATCTCTAAGTCTTCAAAACTACGTATTTTTTCCTCCCCCCACACAGTCAGTCCCCCCGGGAGGGTCTTTCTCTGCTCGTCTCCAGCCTTCTGACCCTCCTCAGAGGGCACAGGGTGGGGACAGAAAACAAGAAAGCTCGCTCAGTCGTCCTGGCCTTCTCCTCCCGGCCAGCTCAGGCCAAAGCATGTCTCCCCTGGAATTTGAATACTTCCTGAAATCAAAACACCATCTCAAAAGCTCCTGGGCTCCTGCCTCCTCCTGGTGGAAAAATAGTTTGTGCTTCATCCCACAGTAAACTGCCTGCACCTGTGGTTGACCATATGGTAACCCTATACCTGTGGCAGTCCAAGGAGGTCACATGCAGCCTTCCCAGAACTCCACGGAACGTGTAATGAAGTGCCACTCGTCTATTTTTCAGCCAAGAGAACTAAGGTTCAGGGAAGTCCTGTCCCTTGCTTAAGTCCACACAGCTAAAAGGTGGTGGGGAAGGATTTGAACCCGGGTCTCTGATCGTGGAATCTGCTCTTACTTACGAGAATCTGCCTGGCAGGCACGTGCTTGTGTCCTCTTGTGGCATGTGGCCAACGAGCAACCCTGCAGGATGATCCCTGCCTTTACTCTCCATCCTCTCCCATCAATCCTCGCAGGCACCTTGGCCTTGTCCATTACACACAGCGCCGTGGTTTGACCAGCCTCTGAGTGCGCCTGCAGCTCTGGGTAGCTGTGTGAGCTTGGGCAAGCTAGTTAGCCTCTCTGGGCCTCAGTTTCCTCAGCTATAAAATCAGATTCATAATGCAGGCTACCCGTGGGGCTACTGTAAGGTTTACATATGGGGCTTAGCTCAGTGCCAACACTAGTCGTAAGTAAGACCACTTACCTAGGATGCCTGTAGTCATTTGTGACTAGCCCACATCTTCATCTGTTAAGGCAGAAGTTGATAAGCCATAGTCAGTGGGGTAACTTAGACCCCTCACGTTTTTGTATGGCCTATGAGATACGAACAGTTTTCACATTTTTTTAAAAGATTTTATTTATTTATCTGACAGAGTGAGATCACAAGTAGGCAGAGAGGCAGGCAGAGAGAGGGGGGAAGCAGGCTAACTGCTAACTGGGAGTCAGGAAGTGTCGCTAACTGGCAATGTGACCCTGGAAAATCTTTTCACTTTTTTTTTTTTGAAAGATTTTATTTATTTATTTGACAGACAGAGATCATAAGTAGGCAGAGAGGCAGGCAGAGAGAGAGGGGGAAGCAGGCTCCCCACTGAGCAGAGAGCCCGATTCGGGGCTCAATCCCAGGACCCTGAGATCATGACCTGAGCCGAAGGCAGAGGCCTAACCCACTGAGCCACCCAACTGCCCCAGTTGTCATATTTTTTTTTAAATATTTTATTTATTTATTTGTTAGAGAGAGACAGAGAGCGAGCACAGGCAGACAGAGAGGCAGGCAGAGGCAGAGGGAGAAGCAGGCTCCCTGCCGAGCAAGGAGCCCGATGTGGGACTCGATCCCAGGACGCTGGAATCATGACCTGAGCCGAAGGCAGCCGCTTAACCAACTGAGCCACCCAGGCGTCCCCTTACTATCTGATTCTTTACAGAAAATGTTTGCCAATCCTGGCTCAAGAGCATAAAAGGCTTATGCTAAAAACTTCTGCATAGCCCTGGCCTGGGCTGTCAGTAAGGAGGAACCCTCTGAACTTGAGCCCCTGGCAGTAAATGAAGACCAGCAAGGCTTCTTCAGAGCTGCAGACCACAATGGAAGGAGTGGGTTGTGGAGTATTGCTACAGTGTAGGTTTTGGGCACAATAAGGCAGTGGAAAAAGGGAATAGGGACACAAAATTAAAAAAAAAAAAAAGGTAAAGTCGTTAGCTGAGACTCAAAGAGACCCACCATCCTCTCTGAGCAAACATACTTTATCACCCGATTCCAGAACTTCCCAACCTGCCTTGCATCTAATGGGACAATGTTATTAAGTCCTGAACAACGACCTGTAAGCAAAAGAGCAGGACCAGCTTCCAGAACGTTTTTGTTTTCCTTGAAAATACCTAGCAGGTGTTCTTTACTCCACCTTGGTGCTCTACCTTCCCTGTGCTTGGGAGATGGCTGGAGTTCTAGCATCCATTATGGACCATGAAGTTATGAACCACTTCCTAGGGATGGTAGAACGGTGATCTGGAAGCAGGCTGGATCCCTAGCACTTT
Source organism: Taxidea taxus jeffersonii (assembly GCA_003697995.1). Classification (NCBI taxonomy): domain Eukaryota; kingdom Metazoa; phylum Chordata; class Mammalia; order Carnivora; family Mustelidae; genus Taxidea; species Taxidea taxus. Next base: position 12,202 of record ML103203.1, read on the forward strand.
GAGGAATGGAGTCACCACTGCAGACCTGAACTGCTTACCTTCAGACATGAGCATAAGGAAGAAAAAACAAACAAACAAAAACCCTTTTGTCTGTTGATGTCATTGTTATTTTGGAATTCTTATTTGCAGTCAAACTTAATCCTAACCAATAAACTTCTCATGATGTCTTTCAGTGATCTCTTCCTATTTTCTTCCCTTTCCAGTTGTTCTTGACCTTCACCTTAATAGATTTTCCCCTGTATCTGAGTATGAGGGAAGCTGTGTGCTGAGGAACTGTGAGCCAGGAGCCCAGGCTTGCAATTTCTGTACTTGTGTCCCTCCACCTCGCAAAGAATGGTGGGCAGTACTTTGTTCCAGTTCAGCCCTGAGCTGGGCACATACAATGAGGTTTTAACTTATTGTGATTTTTTTTTAATTTCCTAAACTGGCTGTTTTTGCATTTATATCATCATATATCCTGTGATAGTTACCCAAATACTAAAAGGCAAGCATTGCCTTTATAAAACTGAGAACTGATCATTTTCCCCACTACTTGAAAACTTTTGTTAACCAACATCTCACATTGCCTAGAAAGCAAAGATCAATGTCCTTAGTCCAGCCACAAAGTCCTTTGCAATGTGGCTGAAGCCAACCTCTTCATTTCATCTCTTATCTCTATCAGAAAAAAAAAAA
>ML103203.1:13273-75135 GCA_003697995.1 Taxidea taxus jeffersonii
AAAAAAAAAAAGTGTAGCCATGGCAACATGCCTCCCAAGGTCAGCCTTCCAGCAGCATCTTGTCTGCATGGGGTACTGGAGAAGCAGGCCACTAAGGTAGCCATTCTCAAAGTTAAACACCAGAATGAGGGTGGGAGGAGGGCTTCAAGGTTTCATTACCAGCTTCCTTATCCAAGGGCGGGTGGTAGGAGATGCTGACCTGGATTGGGGCCTTGGGTGTTTACTCAGGCAGCTTGGATCAGGCCCATGGAGCCAGGAGGAGAGTAGGGGTGGAGATGGGAGAGGGAGCACTGGAAAATCTGGTCCAGATCTCCCTTGATCTCCTAACACTGCAAATTCAGGGACTGAATAGGATTATCTTTTGTTTTGGGCTCAAATTCTTTGCCTTTCTAACTCAGGAACACAGGAATTAAAACGAGTTAGGTATCATAGCCTGCCTCTCCATCTAAACTCACTTCCAAACTCAGGGATCAAATGGATCAGATTTATACTTTATATTTTAGGAGGAAAAAACACATAGAGAAAGGAGTGCGTGGGCGGCTCAGTCATTAAGCCTCTGCCTTCTGCTCATGTCATGATCCCAGGGTCCTGCTCAGCGGGAGGCCTGTTTCTCACTTTCCCCCTCCCCCTGCTTGTGTTCTCTCTCTCACTGTATCTCTCTCTCTCTCTCTCTGTCAAATAAATAAAATCATTAAAAAAATTGAGATGTAAGATAATAAAGTACTTTTTTAATCTAATACCTCACGAGTCAGTGTTTTATAAAGATAAAATTACTAGGTTTATCAAACTAGATTTACTACTTCAGAGTCACACTTATTGCAATATTACATCTTTTAGGCTGCTTATATGTTCTGTTCTATAAAATCAGAATGATGGCAACGTGATTTATAATCATTATTGTTTTCATGGTCACATTTTCGCTACTCTAGAATCAAGTTCAATTTCCTCAAACTGATGTTCAAGATCCTCGGTCCTATGACTTGTATTTTCTGCTGCACCTAAGCAGTCTCACCGCCCACCCACCACACGTGCCTGTGCCTTCTTCCCTTTGCTTTCATGGCTCTCTGCGCTTACCTCTTCCTCTGCCTTGCCTTCCAAATATCATCCCTTCTTTAGAGAGAAACTTCCCTGAACTGGAACCCTCAGGGTGTGGACCACAGACTTTCACACTATAGAATCTATCCCCTCTATTTGTTTTCTCCACCCCCCACCCCCATCTATTTGTTTTCTGCAGTTGCAGGTACATAAGCCTCATTTTTTAACAAAACTGCAAGGGACCTAAAAATGAGGTCGGTTTTTTCCCTTCTTTCTTTCCTTTTCTTTTCTAATTATTTTTTCCTTAATTCTTTATTCCGTGTCAGGCCAGTAGCAGGCTTTCGATAAATATCTCTGGATCACTGCTAAATTTGCCACTTGTTCAAAGGCAGACATTTGACTTAGAAGCACACCAGGAGCAAATGGGAACCAGAGATAATAAAATGCTGTGAAATGCAATTTCCTGTTTTATGTAAGTCCAGACTCAACTATTTCTACCATATCTCCTAGGAAATATAGAATGACTCAAAATTGAAAAAATGTAAGGAAGCCACAGTGAATGTCTGCTAAGGAAACAAAACTAAAGCATCAGTTTTCCTGGCTGTAGGCCCCCACAGATTGACAAGTCTTCAAGTAAGGCCAGCCTTTTCAACATGCAGGGTGCCCATGGGTCCAGAGCCTTCCTGCACCTGTGTAGGTGTGGCTTCTCATCCTATCTGTTCCTCTGGCTTCTGTTAACATTTAAACCCTCTGCAGGTGACAGGCTGCCTGACTGCTGTCCTAGTCGTCCCGGCAAAAGGCCAAGGACCAGATGGCAGGTCCTACATCAGAAGGGGTGCAGCGTGGCTTTGTGGAAGGGCCTCCAACTCCAGTCCTGCCCTTCCTTACGCCCCTGGCCTGGCAGAACTGGGGGCAGTGGTGATGTGGGGTGGGGGGGAGCAGTGTCCAGACTCTTCTGCCAGTTGCCTCTGGTGGGAGTCAGCCTTTGAGAGACCCCAGCGGAGCCAAAAGGCCCCTGAAAGCAAAGGTCTCCTGCTTGTTGCGGGGTGGGGAAGCAGCTGCAGGAATGTGGGCTCAGTGGTCCAACGGTCTGGCTGCCAGGCACGTGGGCTCCAGCATCCTGATGTCCTGGGCCATCCCCTTTTTCCTGTGCTCCCCCCACCACCAATACCTTCGCCATCAGATCATTGCAAGAAATTCCTCTCTCCACAAAATATATAGAGTGGGTGCTGATTCCTCGACTGGATCCTCCTGAAATGGGGGGTCAAGGAAACTGTCCAAAACCTGGAAGCTGTGGGCAGGACAAAGAGCCCAGGTATAGAATCAGATGGAGCCACAGAAGGGGGAAATGCAGGATGGAAGAATTATCAGACCAGGAGGACGGCCACCTTCGGGAAGCTTCCTCTGCTGTTTACAGACCAGCAGGTGAGGGCCTGAGGGCCAACGAGGGGCCTGGCTTGGTGTCAGGTTGACCCCAGTGCTCCCTCAGGGCCTCCCTCAGAGAAGAGTTTCAGAAGGAGAGGGGAGGGATGGAGGGGACCCAGAGGCAGTGAGTGGAAGAGAGAGGCCTGCTAAGCACAAAAAGTGGTGGTCAGATTACCAAAGACACATTTACCATTTCACCGCATGGCTTAGGGCTGGCCTTATAGCAGGGAGTCATGGGAAAATCAGATTTCATGGTGTAGCTTAAGAACACATATGGGAGGGGCGCCTGGGTGGCTCAGTGGGTTAAGCCACTGCCTTCGGCTCAGGTCATGATCTCAGGGTCCTGGGATCAAGCCTCACATCGGGCTCTCTGCTCAGCAGGAAGCCTGCTTCCTCCCCTCTCTCTGCCTGCCTCTCTGCCTACTTGTGATCTCTGTCTGTCAAATAAATAAATAAAATCTTTAAAAAAAAAAAAAAGAACACATATGGGAGTTGAGGGGGATTTGATAATGCTCTCTAACTGGATAATATCTTCAGGTTAAGATGAACTGGATAAGTTTAAAAAATTCCAAGTTTGTTTGTAGGTTTGTTGTTAACTAAATAGAAGTTACTCTCTTTCTAAGTGTTTCTCAGTCACGAGACTGGGCTGGCTTCTCACCACTCGCGTGCTGGGAAGGTGGGATGCCTCTCCCAAGGATAGGTTACAAAAGGCTGTGAGTTCCATCTTGCTCATGCCCACTCTGTGTGGCTTGTCTCATTTGCTGTCTTTGATGACATTAGCCACCACTTGTGAGCTGCCCTATGGAGAGGTCTGTGTAGCAGGACGTCCACTAACAGTGGTCACTGGCCATCAGCCCATGGGGAACTGAATCTTGCCAACAGCCTTATTATGAGTGAGCTTGAGGGCAGACACCTTCCCAGCTGAGTCTTGAGATGTCTGCAGCTCTGGCTGACACCTTGATTATAGAGAACCCAGCTAAGGCACACTCAGATTCCTGATGTATACAAACTGAAATAATTGATGTTGTAAGCCTCTGAGTTTGGGAGTAATTTGTTACACAGCATTGATTGCTAATACAGACACCACTTTGAGTCCAGCCAAAGGTGAGGGCTTCTTTCCCTTTCTGCTCTGCCTACAGACCCAGAGCATGGGCTCCATTCAGCAAAGATAAATAGAGATAAAAGACCAATGACCCACCCAGAGACTCCCCCCAAGGAGAATCCTGATCCTTTGAAAGGAGAGGAGCAGAGGAGATCAATAAACTAAGAGGGAGCAGTAGGGGAGGGAGGAGGAAGTAGGGGAATGGTTCTAAGAGAAAAGATCCTTGAGAGCAGAGAGCTAGACTCACACCTGTTAGAGTGAGTGTTCATCAGGCCTGAATCTCAGCCACAAGCCTAAGTGTAAGAGAAATACAATAATCCTTTGCTTTTCTTAAATAAACTTATTTCTACCTCAAAGTCTACTTCCTACTGGGCAGTCATTCCTATGGCTGTGCCACTTTTCCAGGGTAGGACAAAGGTTCTGGGTCATTCTTGGGATGAGGTCCCTCCCCCACCTCCCCTCTGCCAGAAATCAGCTAGCAGATGTCTGTTGTCCTAGTCTATATCATGTCTTCATGTCTGCCTGCTCTGCCAGTCCCTCCCCTGCTTGGAGCTCGAGAGTCTTTGGCAAGCCTGGGGCCCAGACCCAGGAGTCAGCCTCCCTGGGCACCATGCCATGCTTCCCTTTGAGCTCCTGCCATGCTTTTGGCTTTTCCAAAGAGCAGGACACTGGTCTTCTCTCTTACTGGGAATCCCAGACCCTCTCTCCCCAGTTTCCTGTGGGTTGAAGGCGAGTCCTTCTGTCTTTGTCACTCCTTCCTTCAAATCCCCCATTTCTTCTCAATAAACACACAATTTTGGAAATAAAAGCCAGGAAGAGGTGCCTAGAGATTACTACCACTTCCTGCCCTGCCCCACATCTCCACTGAAGTAAGGAGCAGAGTCTTCTACCTGCTCATGGTGGAAGAGGAACTATAGGATGAAAAATATAGTTTTCTCTAAAAGTTCTCCTGTCAAGGTTGAAAATGTGGAGAAGCTAGATCACTTCTGGAGACTTCCTGGCAATTTTCCCATAGGTGAATCCAACTGTGAAGAATCAGGCAAACACAAATTGAGGAACAGTCTACAAAACGACTGCCTATGCTCAAAAAATATTGCTGTTAGGAGAGAAAAAGACCAAGAACTGCTCCAGAATACAGCAGACTCGGACACCTAAGTGGGACGGAGATCTTGAACTGGAACCGACCATGATCAGGAAAAAATGCTGCAAAGGACATTGTTGAGACACTTGTTAACATTTGAGTATCTTATATAAGTTAAATAACAGTATTATATTGATATTACATTTCCTTGATTTGTTCATCATATGATGCTTCTGTAAAAAAACATCCTTGTTAAAATACTCCCTGAAGTTTTCCAAAGGAAAGATGCAAGATATCTTCAATTGACTCTCTAGTGGTTCAGCAAAAAGCTTCTATATATGTAGAAAGCAAAATGAGACTAAATGTTAGCAATGGGTGACTCCTGGCAGAAGGTATATGGGGAAATGGGATTACTCTTAGAGGGGGAGGCAGATCCACGAGCAAGGTGTCAGAACTAGTAGGAGGACCAAACTGGACAAAAGCTACAGTGGCAGCCACTTTATGGTGCTAAGATGAGAGTCAGAGGAGGTGACGGGGTTCCCCTCGGATACTTCCAGGAAAGAAAAGAACACAGAGGTGGTATGGGGAGAGGGGCAATGAGGTGGCAGGACTTAGATTCAATTAGGGAAAAGTTACAGAGATAGAATGCATCTGAGGACTCTGGAAAAAATCACAGGATTCTGCTGAGGGGCGTGCGTGTTCATTGACTTAGTATGTATCTGGAGTTGGCTTTGGATGGCATGTTTGGGAGGATAAAGAGCAAAACAGTGTCCCAAGTTCTTGACCAATTGACAAGTAGTGGGTGAAGCAATTTCTATTTATTGAATAAGATTTGAACAAGCAGGGCAAAGGACAAGGGAGGCTTAGAGTGGAAACTGGTTGTGGTCTGGACAGTGTTGGCAAGAGGCCTGTCGAGGTAGCTCAGCTGCATCCCCTCCAGTGGCATCCTCTCCATCAAGATGGGAGATGATAAAAGGCATCCTAGCTGCTCTTGGACTTGGGATCACATATTGAAAGCCAATCAGAGGAAACTGTAATCAGACAAAGTATGGGCCATGTACCAAGGCAGCAGGGACCACGAAGATCCAGGCCAAAGTCACAGGCTTCTCTCACCTTCTGCATGGATGTGGGCAGGATAAGCAGGTGACAGTCCATGGCTGCCTTCTGACAAAAGCCTCCGTGGAGCTGGGTGGTGTCTCAGCTGAGACAAAAGTCTCGTGCTGAGTCACGGGTGTGCAGGGCACTGGTGGGGACAGAGTCTGGGGTCCATGGGCACCACTAGGTTCAAACCCTAAGAGAGAGCTCCAGGCTCTCACCCCAGCCCAGCATGTCTGGTCCCCAAGTCTCGTCACTGGGTCCAGCAGGCCGAGAGCACTACTGCATGATCTTCATAGCGTGGGTCAGGCATGCTGGTACACTTGGCTCCAGAAGGCAAAGACAGGCAGCTTCAGTTCTCCACTAACCATCTCCCCAATAGGGAGGAGTCAGAGAATCTAGTCTACACAGCTTAAAATTCAGAGCTTCTCCAGAAACCAGGGAGTGGAGGAAAGGTTGAAACGGGAGCAATAGGGTAGCGCTACGGGGCCATGGAGTTCCATCAGGTGACTATTTGACTCAACAAATTTAATTCCTGTGCCAAAGGCTACAGTAGATGGTTGAGGGACAGATGAGTCAAGAGAGAGGAGAATGAGAGCAAGAATCAGTATGAGAGCACCCCGCACAACCCTCCCCCCTATACCTATCGCCTTTGTCCCCATGTCCTGGCCACACCTTCGAAGACACTTCTCTTGCTAAGCACTATTGATTTACCTGTGGCACACGCCTTTCCTTCCTCACCAGGACACTGACCCTGACAGTGGTAAGGCTTACTGGGAGCACAACATGACACCGGCACGCGATGTAGTTAGAGGAAAATATTACCCCAAAACCTCCTACCTGGGACTCCGCAGGCAAATGAATGTATACACTCAGTCTCAGTGAGCACTGGCTTTTCTCAGCAGAACAGGAAAGCCAAAACCTGGCCCCACACCCGTGACGGATGACTTTACTCCCAATGCCCAGGCACGGCCCACTTGCCACACGCATGGTGTGTGTGTGTGTGTGTGTGTGTGTGTGTGTGTGTGTGAAGAATGGAATAAAATACATCAAGTGAGGTCTCTTGTGTTAGCCACTGTCTATTCATAAGCCTCACCTGTAATACTATGAAGTAGGTGTTTACAGATGAGGAAACAGGCTTCATACTTGCTGGGAGAATGGAATTGGGCTCCCAGTGCAGATCCAGATGATACGAAACTTGAGTTGTCCCAGATACTCCACATTCTAAAGTACATAAACTGGGTGTGGACTATATAAGCTGCATAATAGAATTAGTTGTTTCATGAAGAGATTTCCCCTGTAGGCACAGAAATATAACCTGGAATATACCTCTGGTACGTATGTTCATAGGAAGTTATGAATTGTCCCTTAAAATCCTAAACTTTAACTTCATTCTAATGACAGTACTAGCCTGGATGAAGGACTCTTATTTCAAGGATCCAAGACTTTAATTAGCCTTAAAAGTAATCACCCTCAGGCACTTTCGGAATGTACCATAAATTTTTCCATTTCACACACCAGTAGTCATTTTGTCTTTAAAGTTATTTGTTTCTAATGGGTACGAAGACATTTTTCATTTTTTGAAATAGGAGTCCTTAAAGAAAATTTGGGCCAGATGTGTTTCTTTTCTCTCAGAGGTTCTCAGCCAGCTCTCAAACAGCTCTTATGAGGTAGGGGAGAGCAGGCACTCTAGAGTCTCATGGAATTAGGTTTGAATCCCAATCTGCCACTTCCTGCTGTGTGTCCTTGAGTAATTATATAATTTCTTTGTCAGGAAAATAGAAACCCACTGGCTATTTTATCAGAGAGAATTTAAGACCAGGAGTTGGAGGACTGCAAAAGCCAGAAAGCAACGCAGAGTGATCACAGAGTAGAGCTTCAGGAAACAGATACCCCCTTCTGGCTGAGGGGACCAAGACAGGAAGCTGCAGATCTCAGAATCTAGAAGCTGGGAGGGGGGATCTTGAGGAGCAGGACCCCAGATTTCTGAAGCAAAGGGCCATTGCTGGGAGGATGCTGACAGGGATAGATAGAGGGCAAAGGAAGGGGTGAGTAACTTCTCCCTCCTCCTGGCACCCCAGGTGGCAGATCCTGCCAGGGCAAAGCAGAAATGAACTTTGCAGGGTCCTGGCCCCAGAGTCACGAAGCAGTGTAGAGGGTGGACATGTGGGCTGCACCCCTCTCTAACCTTCAGCTTCTTCACCCATGGATTGGAAATGATAAGAGTACTAACCTTGAAAGCTTGTTATGAGGACAAAGTGAGACGATGACTCTAAGCCGCTTACTCCATTTTGGGTGTCATCCTGTTAATAAATCACATTAAGGTCAAGACATGTGCCAGTGAAATCAGTGTCAAAGAATAACTAGGGGACACTTCTCTTGCATGCAGATTGTTGACTCACATGTGGTAGAGAACTGGTAGTCAGCTGGTAGGGAGGGGAGTGATGGTAGGGGAGAGGAGATGGGGAAAACCTGCCCAAGTCTGGAAGCAGTGTCTCTTTCCCATGTGCCTACTTAGGGTGCACTGATTACCCGGCAGCAAGCAGAGGCCGTGCGGGGCTTTCTTCATTGAGTAGGTTGACCAGGGGTATCAGTGTTTGCATTCTCTAGCATGCCCTGAGAGCTTGGCAGTGAGACACCTGGCAGACTGGGGTGTCAGCGCCCTTCAGACCCATCTCACCCCATGATTCTCAGCCTGGGCTGACCTTGGGATTATCCCAGAGCTTTGAGAAACTGACCCTCAGCCCAGCTCCAACCCCAGAAATTCTGATAGAATTGGGGGGCAGGGCTGGGCATCTGGACTTCTAGAAACTCCCCAGGTGATTCTGAGGGGCAACCAGGTATGAGATGTTGCTCTAAACAAACAAATCAATCTGAATGTGTGTTGTCTCAGAATTAATGCATCCATCTTCTTAAAAAAAAAAAAGGTCAGTTTAATAAAGAAATAATTGATAATGGGCCAATTTTTCTTAAGAAAAAGAAAGAAAAATTAAAGGAAAAGCTTGGGGGCACCTGGGTGGCTCAGTGGGTTAAAGCCTCTGCCTTCAGCTCAGGTCATGATCCCAGAGTCCTGGGATCAAGCCCTGAATCAGGCTCTCTGCTCAGCGGGGAGCCTGCTTCCTCCTCTTTCTCTGCCTACCTCTTTACCTACTATTTGTGATCTCTGTCAAAAAAAAAAAAAAAAAATCTTAAACAAAAAATAAAAAAATTAAGGAAAAGCTTGCAACACCTCACTAAAGCAGTTCAAAGGAAGGAACAAGTAAATGCTAAATGCCCTTTCCCAGATCCATCGCCCTAAAATCCTGGCACTAGGGCGGGACATCGGGAGTTTTAAAAAGCACCCCAGGTGATTCTGATGGTCAGCCAGAGTGGGAAACGCTGCAAGTGAAGCACGATTCACTACCTTTTCAAACGCCCCTCTTGATATTAGTATCAGTCTGGGCTTAACTGGCCCTGGTGTTGCGTCCGGGCTTTATAGGAATCTGTCTTCCCCAGGCCCCTGCATCTGCGCAACACATCATTCCCGGGCTGTCCCCGGGTCCCATGGACGGCAGAATCCCTGCAACTGCTTGAAGTTACAGGCTCTGCCCACTTCACTAAAGAAAACATTTCCCCATAGCCTGAGGTTGAAGGAGTTACAGCAGATTTCAGCCCCTCGGGGACCCAATGTCTCCCCGACTATAAGAGCTGAGGGTTAGCAGCGTCTGATACTACAACAATCAGCAGTGCAGTCCTGGAAAATGACCCTGTCTAGGGAGAGCCAAGGTGGTAGGGCTGAGGAGGGGAAGGATGAGGTAGCCCTACCACTTTGATTCTGAGTCCAAGAGGCCAACATCTTGTGTGTCTTTATTCATCACTGGAGGATGTTCCAAAAAGCAGTGTTTTGTGAAGTGAGCAGGTAAACTAAGCCAGGGCTAATCCCAGGGCCAGAAGCTGGTGCAGATCCATTAGATGGCCCCAGGGGCCCAGGTGGAGGCCCGTCTATAGTGACCAGATCACCTCTAGGTACATGTCTACATTGGGTGTAGAGCAGAGCAACCCCATAGAGGTCTTCCCCACCAGTGGTCACAGACTGGGCTCTGTTGGCCATTTGGAAAGCCAACATCTATGAACACACTTAGCTAAGTGTAGAGCAATTTGGGGATGAAATGTGATTGCTGTGTGTTGTCAGAACCCTTCCAACACCCACATGAGTCACAACAGAGTTGTATTCTTCTCATCTTATAGAGCAGTGTTGTGGAAAAGCAAAGAGGGAGAAGAAATAAATTAGAAAATATTGTGAACGGTAAGGTTTGATTGCATAGGAAAGTAGGTTTATGACTAGGAAAAGGCTGGAGGGATCGATTAAATAATGAAATGCTAATAGCAGTTATCTTTGAGTGTGAGACTTATGAATAATTTAAAATTTCCTCTTTGTTAATTTACATTTTCTAAATTTCTACCAAATATATTTAGTTATCAAATTATTTTTTAAATATTTTATTTATTTATTTATTTGATAGAGAGAGACACACCAAGAAAGGGAACACAAGGAGAGGGAGAGAGAGAAGCAAGCTTCCTGCTGAGCAGGGAGCCCGATGTGGGGCTCGATCCCAGGACCCTGGGATCATGGTCTGAGCTAAAAGCAGCTGCTTAGCAACTGAGCCACCCAGACACCCCTAGTTATCAAATTAAAACTCAAAGGTATAAGAACTGTCTCAGTCCTCTTGGAGCACTGTAACAGAATGCCACAGCCTGGGGGGCTTTTAAACAACAGACACTTATTTCTCACAATTCTGAAGGTTGGGAAGTCTAAAATCAAAGTGCTAGCAACTTCTGGGTCTGTTGAGAGCCAGCTTCCTGGTTCATAGACGGCTGTCTTCTCACTGTGTCTGCACATGGTGGAAGGGGCAAGGGAACTCTCTGGAGTCTGTTTTATGAGAACGCTTCTTTTATGAGGGCTTGGCCTTCATGACCTCTTCAACTCCCACCTCCTAATACCATCATTTTTGGGGACTAAGTTTTGACATAAGAATTCTGGGTTGAGGGGAGGTGACACAGACATTCAGCCTAGAGCAATGACCTTCATAAAAAGAAGGGAAAAGCTGTGGAAAACCAAGAGTCTCATGTTGGGTGGGGGCAAAGACATTGGCAAGTCAAAGTGTCTTTGCACAGACATAAGGTAAACTTGCACAGTTTATCAACATCAATTTGTTGGTTGACTTGTTTAAATCTACAAGAAAAAAATAATCAAATGAGGAAATATCTAAATGAACATAAGGAAACCATCCTTGAGTCTTTTCCTTCATTTCCATGCAGAGTACCTCACTGGTCTCTGTTCATAGTCTTAGGTAAACACCTCTTTGATGTGTTTACCCAATGAAGGAAAGAGAAAAATTTTAAGTGGTAGCCCTACAAAGAAAAGGCTAATAAAATGCAGCATAAGTTAAATATTTCCATCCTGGCAGGAGCTTTTATTTTCTGAAAGAAAAGAAAATTGAACAGAGCAAAGCTTATTCTCTGTGACACTCCCCCAACGAATTTTGATCTTCATTCCTCCAAAGAGAAAATTTCCACAGTTTAGTTCTCTCTCCATTACATTTTGAAGGCCTTTGATCTCCTCAAATCCATCCTTTAGGAATAGCCAACTAATTAATCTTCTCCCAGAAGCAGATGCTTTGGAAAAATGATAATTAGGAGGTGAGCAAAAAAAGCTTTCATCTCAAATATTTACTAATGAGTAAGATGTTCATCTTAGCTCAAAGACCTGTGACAGGCCCCAGAAGACCACAGAGCTCTGCCCATCCAACGTCTGATTTCACAAAGCTTATCTTTATTTTTTCTTTTTCATCTCAATTTGTCATATGGCACCATGTTTTGGTAGGCACTGGATTTTTGAAGTGGTCTTTGTTTGGATTCATGGTTTACAACCCTTATTGTAACTATCAAGTCAGACAATGGTCACATCTTCTGCCATACCTAATTAGGTAGCATCTGCTAACCAGTTGGATAGCCATAGGAGGAGCCCACATGCCCCATCCCCGCCAAGGCCCAAAGATGGGATGAGGGTGGGATGGGGTTGCTGGAGGTGGGGAGCATAGAAATGATGTAAGCCTTATGTATAGGAAGTCCCGTTCCAGCCCGCTGGACAGTTTTCGAAATTAATTATTTTTTAATAGATAACATGTGCTCAAGGCATAAAATTCAAAAGATTCAAAAAGGTATACAGTGGTGCTTAGTGTATTTAATGCAGACACATTGCATAGGGCTATGCAGGTAATATACTGTACCAGGAACCCCATTCTCATGGTTTAAAATTCTCATGTATTTTTATTTTCAAGATAAACTTTTTTCATATTATATAAATAATTATCTTCTTAGGGGAAATGTGGAAAATACTGAAAAGTCCAAAGCGTATAAAAATAAAACATAATCCCAGCCAACTAGCGATAACATTTGCCTACATTTGTTCCATTCATTGTAGTTCCTTTCAGTTCTTTTAAAAACACATATATTTGCTAAGTGCATTAAATAACACAATTGCATTAAGTAATTGCATTTATCCTCCCATCTGCTAACTCCTTCAGCCTCCTCTCAAAGCCCAGCGGTAGTTAGGGCCCAGAGAAGACTTTGTTTCATACACATAAAACAACGTTTGCATTGGGGACGCCTGCGTAGTGAATCCAACCTTTCCACTGTCATATCCTGTTATGGCTTCTCAGCTAACATTCCAATCAGCCAGGGGAGGCCCACAGATGGAGGTTGGGGCTTTGGCTCTGATCAGCAAACCTCAAGACTTTCTGGACACTTTAAGCAACTTCTAGACAAAACTTATTCCATTAGCCTTGTAGGGTTTTAAAAGAGAGTGGTTACCAAATAATACAGGTCTAAAAAGAGTTTTTATCTATTAATATTGATGAAAAAAAAGACAATGCCATATTTTCAAAGAGCTAAAATTTATTCAATATAAAAGGATTATCTTTCATAATGTCCTACTTTATAGTGTTAAAATAGATTTTTCTTTTAGGAAACCGAAAAGACTATTTCCTTAAAAACAGCAAAAAAAAAAAAAAAGTTGGCAACCCCTTTATCAATACCCTAAATTATTTTTGAAATTTTAATGACCCGTGAAATCCAGAAGTCTCAGAATCTTTGAACTCAATAGGAATCTCTTCTTGGATGGAGCATTCCCAGAGAAGGCTCTGTCACTCATTCGTTGGCCTGGCTCACCCAAGGTGCTCAATATATATTTGTCAAGCCTCTGGCCACCAAGCTGGGGGGTGGAGAAGGGGTGGGGTAGGATTGCAGGGTGTGGAAGCCTGATTGGGCTGAGACTCCCTGGAAATTAGGTCTCAGAAGAGTATTTGCACAGGCTATGCTGCCATTATGGCCTACCCTAGAGGAGAGATTTTGAGTCTTGTTATCTCTGAATACTCATGATATTCATAAAATGAATATCAGTGTTCTCATTTTATGAAAGAGGAGATGAGGACTTTCAGAGATTAAATTGTTTAAAACCACATACCTGGTGAACTGCAGGATCTAGAATAGAACACAGGCTAATCGGATGCTGGAGACAGGACATCTCCTGATAGACTGCACCCAGATCACAGACCACCAGCTGAGGACCTCTGACCTGGGCAGTTTGGAAATTTCTTTATCCACCTCCCTCTTCCCCCAAAACAAGAGAAATGTTACAGGAGAGGAAAAAGACTTGCCTTCTTAGTTCTCAGTACACTTTGGTTGATGACTCTGAGCCCTTAGACCAGAGTCATAATGGTTCCATTTACAAATCAAATTGAAGAAAAATCATAAAGAGTAATCCAATTCTGCATAGAAGTAACAGATGAATTATCTCTGCTCACCCTCAGGTTCTCTTTCTGCACCCCCCCCCCCCGCCCTGCTCTAAATTTACTGGCTTGTACCCTAGCCAGCCTCAGTTTGATTTAACAGAATCCCTTAAGGCTGAGTAATGAATATTTATTCACAATTGTACATGCAAAGCACACAGTTAGATCCAGGCTTTTTGAACTTTAAGGTGTGAACAAATCTACTGTGAATCTGGTGAAAGTGGAGTCTGAGACAGGAGGTCTGGGGTGGGGCCTGACAGTCTGCATTTTCTAGCACATTTGCTGATGCTGCTGGTTCTTAGATGACCTACTGAGTTATGAGTTCAGGTAAATACTGTGTTAATTTTTCTGAGCGAGGCCCCACAACAAAATCTTCCTTTAGGGAAGACTGCCTTTCCGGCACTTCACCACACCATGAGCTCCATCCTGGGCTCTGTGAAATAAGAGGCGCTGTGCTCTCGGAAAGGAGGTTAGAGCCTCAGTAAACAATTGTGCAATATCTATTTTATGAAAGGAGACCTTCTTGGTTTTCAAAGTCACAGGAAAGTGCTTGGGAAGGAAAATTGCCTTAGGATAGAAGCAATGCTCCTACCCTCCCAAGGTTTAGCCCTCAGGATATTTCTATCAGTTACATAATTAAGTGCCTACTGTATGCAAAATAAACACCATGCCTTCCTTCCTTTCTTCTTCTTTCCCATCTACCCATCCACCCATCTATCTCTAGGAAATTTGGAATTGTCTAGAAATATAGCTATGCTGGGAAGTGAACATTAACCAATGTAACTTGCATGGAGCTCTAATTTTTAGAGAATTAGAATTTTTAAAAAGATTTATTAATTTACTTGAGAGAGGAGAGCAGGAGCTGGAGGAGCAGAGGGAGAGGCAGAGAGAATCTCAAGCAGATTCCCTGCTGAGCAGGAGCTCAAAGCTGGGCTGCATCTCACAACCTTGAGATCATGATCTGGTCTGAAATCAAGAGTCAGATGTTTAACCAATTGAGCCACCGAGGTGCCCTGAGAATTAGAATTTAACAAAACACATTTAAAAGCTTTTCTCAGAGTATGTCCCATGGAACACAGCTTTCATAAGATAGGCTGGTTAAACCAACCAACCAAAGGAAGAAGTTCTGCACTCTTATTTAGTTGGGGAAAATGTCCTAAATGTTGTACTTGGAATCTACCTCTTAGAGATTTGAAATGCTCATTAGTATTTTAAAATGTCTGAGAAATACTTCAGTAATGAAACATTTACATTTTGTTTAAACTTCCAATAGGGTCTGCAGAATTGGTCTACTGAATGTTTTTTATTATTTTCTTACTGGTCGATTATGAGTACTGAAATGAACTGAGTAAGTATTTAGAAACTTTAGAAAAATTTGACAGAATAATGTAACGTTTGTTGACTCTAATAATAAAAGAATTGAGTGTCTTTTTGTGTGCCTTTTTATTTCATTTATTTGGTTTTTCTTATATTTTAACCAAATTTGTTTTTCTTATATTTTACCCCAAAAATGGTCTGAGACAAATTGGAAATGAAAGAAAAATCTTCATCCCGGAGTTTGAGAAGCATTGGCTTACATCAATTCTTCCAGCCCTATTTGGCCAAAGAAACCCTAGTATAGGCCATTTTGTTAATAACTTGAAGAATTATTTTTCACACTGTATTTTGAGAAATGTTGGGCAAAACTTTAGCCAGACATAATTCAATCTTTTTTTAAAAATTTCAAAAGATCTTCAGGATTTCAATTGTCTCAAATTCCTAATCCAGAGCAACAACTTTTACTGTGCCATATACAACTGAGTTGTAATCTCAAGTCCTAAACACATACACCACACAGCCGACCAGGCTGAGTGTTTGCTGTGTGAAGAGTCAGCTTCTGGGCAGACTAAGGTTGGAGAGTCTGACAGCCTGAGCAAGGGGGAAAATAGGGGGTGGGGGGGGGGGAAGCAAAAACATTAAAAAAAAGAAGAAGTAAGTACTCAGTGCCAATTAAAATTTTATGTTTAGTCAAATCAAGTGCTCATATTTTAAAGAAATTTAAGACTGTAATATAAGTTATGAAAATTTTATTTCATTTGACCCTTTCTTCAAGTCTGAGTTCAAAGGATTTCCTTTTTAAAAACCGTCCTATTTCCCTCACATTACCTTACTTTAGTGCTAATTTCATGTCTTCATTACTAATTCAAATTTGCAAAGTTAAAAGAAACCCGTTTCTCTGTTGATCCGGAGAAGGAAAAGGGATGGATTTGTGTTAAAACAGACCCACATGATTGCTTTTTAAATGCCTCTGTCAGTGTGCTGGTCCTTGGTGGGTCTTCAGCTCCAGTCCGTCCCCTGCTGCTTCCAGCTCTGTGTTTCGGGAACTTCATTTTCCAAACACGCCCATAGTGGGTGGTGGGCTTTCTGAAGGTCTCTGCCGGAGGAGAGGCAGGGAGGGCAGAGGGCGAGAGGAGCCACTCAATCCCTGCTTCAGGTTTCCGGGACCTGGCTCCCGCGCCAGCGCCGGGACTCCAGCAGGGACCCGGAGACTCCTGCTCAGCCCGCCTCACGCCTCCTTCAGGCTTTTAGCCCCTGCGCAGAACTTCTTCAGACTTGGCAGTTCCGTTGTTCCCAGACTGCTCTCTGGCCGCCCCCAGGCTTGCGCCAGGGCAGCTGCCCCCCTTGCAGGCAGCAGAGTGGGGAGGGTGCGCTGGTAATCCTTCCTCCCGCTTGGATTCCCCTGCGCTCTGAGTGATCGCATTCCCTCAAGTTCCTAACACTTGCCTTATGCCATCTTCCCCTTTCCTTCCTTGTTCAGCACTTTCAATCCTTCAGCAACCAGCTGCCCTTATTAAACCCTCTCTGAAATATCTAGAAGGTACTCATCAGAAAACCATTATGAAGAACAGCTGATATTGACACCCTATTTAAATATGGGTATATATATATTGCATATGCATATGTATAATCATTATACAATACAATGCATTATATATACACAGATTGTATGTTTTATTATGCAATAGACTGTCCTTGAAAATGTATTTTAAAATCCCTCTCTAGTTGATTATAAACTAATGAAATAACACACAAAATAAAGATAGCTAATGATGAATGGGAGGGAAAATCCGAATTTTGTAAAATGTATTGTAACAGATACTGATTTTTAAAATATATTACTTAATGTCTTTTCCTATAGTTTCACTTCTGAGTGGGTTGGATAAGAGTTTCCCCATCTTTATGTAGGACAAAAAAAGGCATTCTGTGTTTGTGTAAGTCTGGCATTGAGAGCATATGAAATTACTCCTTTCCAAGATTCACAATGTGTATTAGTGCCTTAATCTGTTTGGGCTGCTATAATAAAATATCACAGACTGGGTAGCTTATAAACCAGCAGAAATTCACTTCTCACAGCTCTGGAGGCTGGAAGTCCAATAGGAAGGTGCCAGCAGGGCTGCATTCTGGCTGAGGCTCCCTGCTGGGTTGCAGACTACCAATTTCTCAGTGTGTCCCTACTTGGCAGAAGGGGCTGGGGAGCTCTGTGGGGCCTCTTTTGTAAGAACACTAATCCCATTCATGACAACTGTACCCTTGTGACCCAATCACCGCCTGAAGACCCCACCTCCTAACATTATCACTTTGGGCATTAGGATTCTAGCACGGCAATTTGGGGAAGATACAGACATTCAGACCATAGCAATTCCTGCATAAATGGCTCTAAGACATTCTGCAATAAAAACATCTGCTTAATTTTGTTTAAATAAAGTTTTCCAAAGTGTAATTGACCACGGAATTTGTTTCTATTTATTAATAGTAAGCTACCATTTTTTAGAACTTATTATAGGCCAGGCATTTTGCTGGCCTATAATAATTTCTTTAGGGGTGCCTGGGTGGCTCAGTCGTTTAAGTGTCCGACTCCTGATTTCGGCTAGAGTCATGATCTCAGGGTCGTGAGATTGAACTCCGCATCTGGCTTTTAGCTTAGCATGGACTCTGCTCCTCTCCCACTTGCTCTCTCTCTTTCTCTCAAATAAATAAACACAATCTTTAAAAAATGAATTATTTTCCTTAATAATTCTTCTACTGCTTCAAATATACAAACACACACGAGCGTGCACACATCATGCAGTTTTTAAAAATTGAGATACAATTGACATATGACAATGTATCAGTTAAAGGTGTACAACATCATGGTTTGATAAATACATATATTGCAAGATGATTACCATACTAAGCTTAGCTAATACCTCCATCACCACATATAATTACCTTTTTTCTCTTTTTGTGGTTGTCAGGTCCATAATCAAAGGAACAAGACTGATACAAAGTGAAAGCCAAGCAAAGCTTTATTTCATGCCAAGCATTGAGAATCAAACCGACTGGTCGGGGCTGCCTCTTACAGAGAGGGCGACCCCTCCCAGCCTTACAGACTAACTTTTAAAGGGCAAAGGCCATGTGGTTGGGCCTGGCCACACATAGGTGGCCAATGAGATTATAACACACAGAGAAAGCTGCACAGTCATGCTAGGTCACACACGGGTGGCCAATTGAATTACAATTTTCCCTAGTAGATATTTGAACTAGCCTATCATCTTGGTCAGAATTGGCTCCCAAAAGGCGGGGCCCACACTCCTTGGTAGCTAGGGAGATAGTATGCGTGCCCCACTGGTTGGATATCTCCACCTGGCCTGACCCACCCTTGTATTTGGGCTCTGTTACCTGGGACTGGTTTCCTGGACTTGCTTTTAAGTAAGTCCCCTGGCGGGGGGGTGGGGGGGGCAGGGTCAGTTTAAGTTTTACTGTATAAACAACAAGATGGCTGTTCAACCGAAATGGAGCCATTTTGGTTAAATAGGCCCTTACAGTGGTAAGGACCTTTAAGGACATTTAAGATTTACTCTCTTAGCAACTTTCAAGTCTATAATACAGTATTGTTAAATATAATCGCCATTCTGTACATTAAGTTCCCCAGAACTTATTCACCTTTAAAAGTTTCTACCCTTTGGGGTGACTGGTAGCTCAGTGGGTTAAAGCCTCTGCCTTCAGCTCAGGTCATGATCTCAGGGTCCTGGGATCGAGCCCCACATTGGGCAGAGAGCTTATTGGGCAGAGAGTTCAGCGGGGAGCTTGCTTCCTTCTCTCTCTCTCTCTGCCTGCTGCCTCTCTGCCTACTTGTGATCTCTGTCTGTCAAATTAAAAAAAAATCTTAAAAAAAAAAAGTTTCTACCCTTTGACCAATACTTCCCCACATCCTCACCTGCCAGTCCTTGGCAACCATCATTCTACTCTCTATTTCTATGATTTTCTATGATTTTCATTTGTTTTAGACTTCATGTACAAGTGAGATCATATAGTATTTGCCTTTCACTGTCTGACTTATTTCTCTTAGCATGTCTTCAAGGTTCATTTGCGTTGTTGTGAATGGCAGGATTTCCTTCTTTCTCATGGTTGTTGCTGTGTGTGAATATATACCACATTTTCTTTTTCCATTCATCCACTGATGGACACTTGGTTTCTATGCCTTGGCTACTGTGAATAATGCTGCAGTGAACATGGGAGTACAGATATCTCTTTGAGTTAGTGATTTCATTTCCTCTGGATAAATACCCAGAAGTGATATTGCTGGGTCATAGGGTAGCTCTATTTTTTTTTTTTTTTTTTTTTTTTTTTTTTTTTGAGGAACCCTGTCTCTTGTTTTCCATAAGGCTGCCCTCATTTACATTCCCATCAACGGTGCACAGGTTTCCCTTTGCTCCACATCCCTACCAACACAAGTTATGTCTTGTCTTTTTTTTTTTTTTTAACTTATTTGACACAGAGAGAGAGGTCACAAGGAGGCAGAGAAGCAGGCAGAGGTAGAGGGGGAAGCGGGCTCCCTGCTGAGCAGAGAGCCCTGAGATCACGATCTGAGCCAAAGGCAGAGGCCTAACCCACTGAGCCACCCAGGTGCCCCTGTCTTGTCTTTTTGATAACAGGGCTTCTAAGAGGTGTGAGGTGATATCTCATTGTGGTTTTGATTTGCTTTTCTCTAATGATGAGTGATGTCGAGCATCTTCCTGCTGGCCATTTGGATGTCTTCTTTGGAAAATCATCTGTTTAGGTCTTCTGACCATTTTTTTATCAGATTATTTTGTTGTTGTTGTTGTTGCTGAGTCAGATGGGCTCCTCGTATATCAGGTAGATGGTCTGCCAATATTTTTTTCCACTCTGTAGGAATGAGATGCCTTCTCATTTCGTTGATTGCTTCTTTTGCTGTGTAGAAGCTTTGCAGTTTGATGGAGTCCCCTGTGCCAATTTTTGCTTTTGCTGCTTGGGCCCTGGTGTCCTATTTTTTAAAAAATCATGGTCAAGATCCAAGTCAAGGAGATACACCCCTACATTTTCTCCTTCTAAGACAGTTTCTTATATTTAAGGCTTTAACCAATTTCGAGTTCATTTTTGTGAGTAGTGTAAGGTAAGGGTCCAATTTCATTCTTTTCCAGGTGATCATCCAGTTTTCCTGACACCATTTATTGAAGAGACTATTCTTTCTCTAAGGAGTATTCTTGGCTCCCTGTTCAAATAGTAGTTGGCTGTATATATGCACATGCGTGCGCGCGCGCACACACACACACACACAGATACACACAGACACACACACTTCCTCACTATCTCTGAGAAGCCATTGCTGGTTCTTCGGATCAAAGGAAATGTTAGGTAAAGAGGTAAATATTTCATCACATGTTATGCTTATCTCCTTATACATTTCGCTCCATAGCATATTTGACTTTTTTTGTATTTTAATTATAAACATTTTCTTGTTCAATATGAATTGCATAAATAACAAATACATGGTTTCCTTTAGCCAGTCGCTGGCAACACAGTATGATGGATGGTATTTAGCCCGGAAACTCCTCTTCCCAAAATGTCCTGGAGTTAGTCAGACAGAAAGATGAAGGCGTAAAGAATTCTTCGGTGGTTTCCACACTTGTGTTTAAATGCAACACTCCTCTTAATGCGATAAATAAAAATATCCAAAGTTCTCCAGGAAGTAAGTGAAAAGCACAGCTTAATGTCTTTGCGCTTGAAGCTGCAGGGTAATAATTGGAGTAATACAATATCCTGTTTGCCAAATGGCCTCCCGAGTAGAGAGCAAACCTGAGGTAGATTCAATTCAGATTGCAGGAACCCTGTCCTGTTTGGAGTTCAAGGTGTAGAACCTCACCCCCATCACAGGAGAGACTGCTTTCTTCTTTTGATGTTAAAGTAAATCAGCTGTTGGAAAGAAGTTTTTTTAAAGATTTTATTTATTTATTTGACAGAGATCACAAGCAGGCAGAGAGACAAGCAGAGAGAGGAGGAAGCAGGCTCCCCGCTGAGCAGAGAGCCGGATGTGGGGCTCCATTCCAGGACCCTGAGATCATGACCTGAGCCAAAGGCAGAGGCTTAACCCACTGAGCCACCCAGGCGCCCCTGGAAAGAAGATTTTTAAAAATTTGTTCATGTACAAACAAGATTCAGTACAGCCTGCAGCTCCAGAGAGGTAAACACTACTCGGATTTAAGTCTGGATGATTCCTAATAGGAGCCACGATTTGGATTTGGCTGAAAATTCTCAATCTGATTTTCCAGGGCAGGCTGATGACGGCTGCTGGCCAGCACTCAGGCCTGGCCTGGCAGAGCCTGCTTCTCTCCCCTCCTGTCTCCCTCCCTTTGCTGGAGCCTCTGAAATGCCCACCAGCTAACAGCTGCTAGAGGCGGGGTGGAGAGGCCTGGCAGGGACAGGTGACCCCACCTGCGTCTCAGCGGTGCTCCAACAACTGGTCAGCAGCCTAGGACCTGGGGCAGAAAGACAGAAAGGGGGATGGGGGCGGGGAGGGGCCAGAGCTGGAGTGGGAGTTAGAGGCTACGATTGTGGGCAAAGCCTGCTGGGTGGCCTTAGTGTTAGGGCTTTGGCTCCTTGGAGGGGTTTGCTAGCATCACTTAGCAGCAGTGAATCAACAACCATTATTTTTTAAAACTCTGGCACCCTAGGGAGTTTTCTTAAATCCCCAGCAGAGTTTGAAACCTGATAACCTTTACTGACTCCCTCAGAGCGCTTCCTTCAGAGTGCCTGACAACCCCAGCCGCTCTGGCTTCAGATGGGCTGCTGCCGGAGAGCCAGGGGCTGCCCAGGGAAGGGACAGTCTGAGCAGACTTGGGCTGTTTGGGGTCCCGGCTAGTGAACCCCAACATTGGCACCTGCCCCTCATGGAGAATTCTCACATCTCTTCCTTTCAGGCAAGGCCCTGGAGGGCAGGGCAAATGCATCTGTCCTCCCTGTGATCAATTTTATTTAACACGCCACTGCCCAGCCCAGCTCTGGTGTTCTGGCACTTCAGGGACATGTGAGTCCTCCTTGGAGGTTGCCCTGGGCTCCTGGACACATCTGGACACCTGCACAGAGAGCCCGCAAGGCCTACGAGGTTCCACCTGTGCCCTTAGTCAGACTCAGGGACGTGGTTCTCTTGCCACACCTCAGAACAGACTCTGAGTCTCCAGAGCTCTCCTGTAGCATCAGGTCGAAGCTACCTACTGTAGGATTTTGTCTGAAGTCACTCCAGTAGGGGAGGAAAAATAATTTCCTCTCTAGCTTTCTAGATTCTTGGCTAGGACCCCTGTAATAAAAGGCAGATTAATAAGAGAACAATTTTAATTACGTAGACACGTGTATGTTTATGGGAGTCCCACAAAGAGAGGCGATTCAAAAAATTGACCAGAGTAGAAAACTTTTATACCTTTTAGGTGGTAAAACTACATGTGTGAACAATTGGCAAGACAACGGGGTTTGGGCTAGGGGTTGTACCAGGGTGAAGAAGGAACATAGCCTTCTCTTTCCTAAATTCCCTGTCTCCCTTCCTCTTGGCACAGGGAGGGTACCTTTCACATGGGAGATTTATCTTGGGCCTTCAGGGAGGAAGGGCAAGGGCAAAGCCACTTTCCAGCTTCTGCCAGTTTCTCAAACTTCTGCTTAAGGTGGGTAAGTGTTTTGGGGGCACTTGTTCTGAACTCCAGCACGCCTTTCCCTGTCTGCTTCCTTCCCCATATCCGACCCAGTTTCCCTGGAAGCACTTGGTTAATAATTCATTTGCACCTGATCTCTCCCCTTAGTGTCTGCTTCTGGGGAAACCAACTTAAAACAGGCAGTGTGTAAAAACAGGTGTTCCTGAGAGGCACAGTGCCTTGAGGAATAGGGGTTTAAGACCTAAAGGGGCTGGTTCTGATGATTCAGTATGAAGAGACCCACTGAAGAGTTGCCCTTGGCAAAACTGAGCTTAAGACAGGTGAGTTTCAGCTTTCTTTCTCTCTCCCCAGAAAAGTCTTGTTGGGTGGGACAGGAATCCAGAAATAGCCAAAGGCTCTCCCAGGTTTTGGACTGGAGGCCAAAAGGAGACCTTTGCCTAGGGCTGCCTCTGCCCAGACCTGTTGAACATAGTTGAGGGTTGGGGGTTCATGGCACAGGAGAGGGGCTCAGTCAATGATCTGGGGATTGCTAGGCTGGCCAGCCAGGCTTCTAGGCTAGGATTTCAAAGCAAAATTTTCCACCTTCCTTTCTGGCAACTTTTTTCTGTTTTTAAACAGAATTGTTTCCATTTTTCTTTTTTTTTTTTTAAGATTTTTAAATTATTTATTTATTTGACAGACAGACCACAAGTAGGTAGAGAGGCAGGCAGAGAGAGAGGAAGGGAAGCAGGCTCCCAGCTGAGCAGAGAGCCCGATGTGGGGCTCGATCCGAGGACCCCGGGATCATGACCTGAGCCGAAGGCAGAGGCTTTAACCTGCTGAGCCACCCAGGTGCCCCTTTCTGGCAACTTTTTATCACTCTACGAGAATGCAGATTAGGAGAAGTTCGAGGCTGTGTTGTTTTACTGATTTTAGCGATGTTTTCCGCTATCTGAAAAGCATGGCCCATATTGGTAATGGAAAAAAAATCCTTTCAAATGGTCTTTTCCTCTAGGCACACAGTTATTTTGTTCTTAACTGTATATATTGCTCAATTACGTAGTTTAAAGAGTTATGTGTAAGGGCGCCCAGGTGGCTCAGTGGGTTAAAGCCTCTGCCTTTGCCTCAGGTCATGATCCCAGGGTCCTGGGATTAAGCCCCATGTCGGGCTCTCTGCTTGGTAGGGAGCCTGCCTCTCTGCCTACTTGTGATCTGTCTGTCAAATAAATAAAAATCTTAAAAAAAATAAACAAGTTATGTGTAAACTGGTATCATTTACTGAATATGAAGAGGAACCATTTGACTGAGCTGGACAGGAAATGTAAATAAATGTGTAACTTCAGGCATGGGTGAGAAAGTATGGTAGAAATGGAAAAGTCTAAATAAATGGGATCAATTCACATTTATGTTAAATAGTCTGGGACCAATGCACCAAGAACTTGGCACTAATTTAACTTAAGTACTTAGGGCTGAAAATACAGGGTTTTATTTTTAAAATGGGGGGAAATCTAGTCTCAGTTTATCTTCCAGATGTACATGAAGTCCCAGATGTACATGATTACTCATGCTTTTTTTCTTAATGTGAGGTTGGGAAAAGGTAGGGTGTTAATGGCACATGAAATCTTTTTAAAAACTATATTTTAGAATTGTTGTTGTGAAGTGTATAACACATGCCAAGAATATGATGCATGTGTTCAGTGCCGAGAATTCAGGCCCCCTATGCTATGTACACTACTTACACTGCCTTCCACGTTAGTAATTGAAGGTACTAACGCTTGGGGAGACTGTGAATCCCCCTGACCCCTACTGCATTCTTTAAGACATAGTAGGCATCCTAAAATTTGTATCAATAATTCCTATTTGTAGCTTTCCATATAGGTATGGAGACTTCGCTAATAGATTGTTAAGCTTTGCACACTGTAGACCTTTTTTATAAATGGAATCACAGGGCATGTGTTTTTCTGTTACCAGCTTTTTTCTTTCTTGCCACATTGCTTTTGAGATGTGTTAGCTGTATTTCATTCCTTTTCATCGTACTGCACTATTCCATTGTGATTATATCATCAGTTTTAATTCATCCTACTCTTGACAGGATTTAGGTTGTTTATGACTTGGTGAAATCACAAAATTGGCTCTTACCAATTTTCCTGATACACATTTTTGGGCTTCTCTAGGGTATACCTACAAGTAGAAATATTGGGTCCTAGGTATGTGCATCTTTCACTTTATAGACAATGTGTGGGTTCCAGTCAGCTTATCGTGTGTCAAACCAACATTGTGAGCCTTAGGCCAGTGGCACTATCACTTACCCCCTGCCATTTGGAAATGTGGGAGAGGAAGCACCTTCTGAGGCAAGCCTCTGACTAATGGTGCTTGAAGCCTCCCCCTTTCTCTTCACAGGGTATAATCAAGAGATACATTTCATATAGCTTCTCCAATGATGACCCAGAGCACCTCTAGTAGCAGCACAAAATGTATTATCTGGCTCTTAACTCCTTTCCTGCCTCCATCTCCCCTTCCCCCTACTCTCCTCCCCACCGCCTCACCCTCTCCAATTGAATGTTTTGTTTAAGCAGGCTGTACTTTCTGGGAAACACAGGCTAAGATACTTTTTTTCTATTATAAATGTACAGCTATTAATTTTCTTCTGAGTACCCTCATTAGTTGTATCTGGAGATTTTTTTTTTATCTTTAAGAGAGAGAGAGAGACAGAAAAGAGAGTGTGTGGGCACGTAGGGGGAGGAGCAGTGGGGGACGGAGAGTCCCAAGCAGACTCTGCTGCTGAGCACAGGGCACCTTCTGACCCAGAGTTCTGACCTGAGATCTGATGTGAGCAGAAACCAGGAGTTGGGCATTTAACCTGCTGAGCCACCCAGGCACCTCTCAACACATTTTGATATGCAGATCTTTTTTAGAAGAACAAGGGAATTCTAAGACTCCCAATTTTCACTATCATTTTGTCATTGACCTATGAATTATTTATGAACATGTCCTTATATTTTTTGATTGTAGAGTTTTAAGTTATCTTTTTGTTATTAATCTCTATCTTAGGCACATTGAGTTTAGAGGATGTGTTCTGCTAGATACCGATTCTTTGAAACTTATCGAGATGTGCTTTATGGCTTACTACATGGATAATTTTGATAAGTGTTTCATTTGTACTTAAAAAAAATCCATTTCTTTAGTTTTGTTATTACAGTTTTCTATATTATTTTTCTCTCCAAATCTTCTGTACACTTGCTGATTGCTTTTCTGTATGTCTAATCTGTCAATTACAGAAAGAAGGATGTTAATATCTCCTACTATGATGGCAAGTTTGTCATTTTCTCTTGGGGAGCCAATTTTTGCTGTATGTATTTTTGCTTTGTATAGCCAGGAAAGGTTAATCAGGCCTAAAGAATATAGTGGAGGTCAAGAAAATGATTGCTTCAGCATTTCAAATTCTCCTAGGCTGTGTGAAAAGGACAGAAATGGGTAAGCCTCGGCTGAGCTAGTTCTTTTTAAAGGAAGTAATGGGTGAACAGGTAAGGAAAACCTCATTTGTCTGTCATAAGTTGTTCCATATGAATATCTGGATTTTCCATGGAACTGAATTTCAGGCCAATTAAATGTTTAAACCTTTGGAAAGATTAACTGTTTTCCCTCCCCATCCTTTTGCCTTGAAAAATTTCCAATCTATATAAATTTTAAAACATAGCATAATGACAGCACATAAAGCACATACATCCTTCTTCTAAATTCCAGTTGTTAATGTTTTGTCATATCTCCTCACCCCATATTTGTTCTTTGAGTTGAGCCATTAGAAATTAAATCATAGACCTCATAACTCTTTACCTCTTTGACTTAGCATGTATCTCCCAAGAACAAAGATATTCTCCTAAAGAACCACAATAGCACTATGACATCTAAAATTTTAATATAATCAATAGAATCATCTAATATATAGTCATATTCATATTTCTCAAATTAAACCCCAAAATGACATCTGTACTTAGTTTTTATTTTGAAAACCTGAGTAATTAGTTAAACTCCCCATTGCATTTTGTTGTCCTATTTCTTTGGTCTCTTCTGATTCAAATAACTCCCTTTTCCAACCCTGTTCTTGGTCTTTCAAGACATTAACATTTTAAGGGGCAAATTATAGAATGCCCCATTGATTGGATTTGTCAGAATGTTTCCCCATGGCAGATGTAGGGTATTTTTAGGAAGAAGACCACAGAGTTGGTCTTCTGTGGAAGACCATCTTACTGAAGATGCTAATTCTTTGACTAGGCTTATTAAGGTCAATTTACACACAATGTAGACTTTTCAGTGTATATAGTTCCATGAGCTCTGGATAAACCTCTACAGTTACATAACCACCATTTCAATCTAGAAAGATAGAATATTTCCATCATCCTCCAAAGTTGCCTTATGCTTTATTGTTCTCCATCTCTTTCCTCATCCCCAAATCCTGGCAGCCACAGATCTTATTTCTGTCACTATAGTTTTGCCTTTTCATGAATGTAAAATAAGTGGCATCAGACACTATAAAGACTTTTGTGTTTGGCCTCATCCATTTAGCATAATGCTTTTGGGAATTATCCCTGTGTTTGCATGTATCAATAGTTCATTTCTTCTAATTATTGATTAGCATTTCATTGTACGAATATAACAAAAGTTGTTATTCCTTAACCATTTGATAGACATTGGGCTATTTCTAGCTCTTAGCTATTATGAATAAAGCTGTTGCGAGCATTCACATGGATTTGTTTATAATTCTCTCCAGTAAATACCCAGAAATGGGACTGCTGGATTATATGGTTAAGTCTATGATTAACTTCATGTGAATCACTCAAGCTGTTTTCCAAAGCTTGAGTGATTCACATAAATCAATGTTTAAAAATTCTGTTGCATGACATCCTGGGTAACATTGGTATTGCCAGTCTTTTTAATTTTGGCTATTCTGGTAGATGTGTAGTAGAATCTCATGACAGGATGACACTAAGTGTAGTTATGTGGTAAGGGAGTGCCCATCACATCTGTGCATTGTAAATATTCTTTTGTTTCTCTGTTAATGTGCAATTTTTAGGTGATATGTTGAGATCTTGCATGTAGTTTCTTTCCTTTGATGGTTTTGGTATCTGTTGATGAAATTTTCCTGAATCAGTTTTTATGATGGTGATTGAAAAATAGTGACTTAAGAAAAATTTTATCATTTTTCTACATTAGCTGATTCTCTTTGGAAGAGTTTCTCCCCTTTTCCCCCTACGCCTTTGGTTTCGGTATCTATACACATCGATTTTTTGTTACAGAGTCCATTATAATCCATTACTGACACTATTTTGACGTCCAAATTATCATGGATTTGATCATGGGAACCTCTCCAAGCTGACTCCTGTGTCATTTTGACATGTCTCCATCGGTCTTTGAGTATGTCCTTCCTTTGAAGAACAGTAAGCTTCCCAAACTCATCTTATACTTTCTTGAAACTAGCTATTTCTCTAAGGAGCCCTGGTTTCTTTTAGTGAGGAATGCTATTTAAAAAAATTTTTTTTGGATATACTAGTCATTGTTTCTAAGCCTGTTCAGTGGGCAGACCTGGAATATATACTATATTTTTAAAAATGGGGGCACCTGGGTGGCTTAGTCAGTTAAGCGTTGGGCTCCGATTTCAGCTAAGGTAGTGATCTCAGGGTCCTGAGATGAAGCCCCATGTCAGGCTCTAGGCTCAGATCAGAGTCTGCTTGGGATTTTCTTTTTCTCTTTCTCCCTCTGCCCTTCCCCCTGTGCACTCTTTTTCTCTCTCAAATAAATAAATAAAATATTTAAAAATAATAATAATATTGAGTGTATATTGATACCTCCAATTCAAATCCAATACTTTAGGGGTCTTTTTCACATTCTTACATTTCAAATTCTCCCACAGTGAGAATCTTGGTTCCCCCATATATCAATAAGTTTACTTATTTTTCTACACAAAATAGTTTTAAGATTCTCGTACTGGTTGTTTTACTAACAACAAACCTATTAAGTAAATGAGAGATTTATTTTGCAATTCTTTTTGTCTTCAGGATGTTTTCATCTCAGATTATGTTGTTTTCAAAAATTACTTGATTTTTTCTATAGTGTTACGCTAGCAATTTGATATACAGTTAAATCGATTTGTATCTGCATTTAATTTTAGAATTTGATTCATTCATCCTTTTAAATTTTGTTTTATAAAAATGTGGAAAGACATTTTCTTGGTTTAACAATGTAGGCCTGGTTTTCAACAAGACAGCTGATAAATTTCTCCTGATAACTTCAGAGAGAGGTTTTTTTTTTTAAAGATTTTATTCACTTATTTGAGAGAGGGAGCATGAGGGGTTGGGGAGGAAGGGAGCAGAGAGAGAAGCAGACTCCCCTCTGAGCAGGGAGTCCTAGGGATGCAAAGCTTGGTCCCAGAACTCCAAGATGGTAACCTGAGCTTAAGGCAGCCACTTAATGGACTGAACTACCCAGGTGTCCCAGAGAGAGTTTTATCTCTAGAATCATCGCAACCAAATAATGTTGGAGTGTAGGTTAATCTAATTTTAGAGGAATGTTTCTAGTGACAACCATAGGACCTTGTGACATTATGAAAACAATTATCACTATCCTTTCATTAGATGTGTTCCTTTGGAACACGGACATGTCTTTGAATCCCCAGAACCTAACAAATAATCAAAATGATAAAATTTGTTCAATAAATCTTTATCGAATGAATGGAAGGATGAACAAACAGGTGAGTAGAAGGAAAGAATATCTCAACAAACTAAAATAATGGGCTTGCACCAACTAATTTAAATTAGGACTGAATGAAGTGTGATATTATGTTATCAAAGAAAAAACAATACATGTACAAATGTATAGAATATGGGATTCCTGGCTTAGCAGCAATGTAAACGGACTTTAGAGCTTTCATTGCTGGGTTATTCCTGCTCAAAAAGCTCCAAACCCTGATACAGTTTTAGACCTTGTTATATTTGTACAACATCCAGATAATCCAATTCCCATTGTCCTGGTTAGACAACCCCTGAGTGCTTTATGCAATTCTAAGTTACACACTTTTTATTTTTTTAAAGATTTTTATTTATTTATTTGACAGAGAGAGAGAGAGAGATCACAAGTAGGCAGAGAGGCAGGCAGAGAGAGAGGAGGAAGCAGGTTCCCTGCTGAGCAGAGAGCCCGATGCAGGGCTTGATCCCAGGACCCTGGGATTATGACCTGAGCAGAAGGCAGAGGCTTTAACCCACTGAGCCACCCAGGTGTCCCAGAGTTACACACTTTGTAAACAGAACATTCAAGATACTCAAGAAGGGTTTTTAGGAGGGTGACCATGAGCCTGAGGGGTCTGAAAACCATACCAAGGTAGCAGATGCTGGAAGGTCCTGGAGAATATTTTGAGATGAAATAACAACTCATTAAATTTGTGAAAGACATGGAGGAAAAATGGAAGTCACTCTGCAGAGCTTCAAATAGCAGAACTAAGACCAATTCACATCAGGTGTAGAGGCTCACGTTAGCCCAGTGTAAGAAGACACTTTCTTATATACTTGAACAGAAAGGGAATAAGGTCCCTCAAATGGGTGAGCTGCAAAGATGCCGAGGTCCATGATGTCCTCCAACACTGGCTATGATCATCTTTTAGGAATACTAGGGGGGTACGCCCTGCTTTGAGTTATTGCAAATGTACTTGAAGGAACTGTCTAACTGGAAGATTCCACACCCTAATCCTTTGGGTCAGTATCATCATTAAAGGTCATTGGTGTTCCCTAATCATTAGATTCCTCTAAGATTGGAGAAGTATTTCCAATATCGATAGGTATGATTTCTCTGTCACTATGTCACCATGTGGCTCTCAACTGTTTATCAAATCTAGATTACAAAATGCCAATTCTTTTTTTTAAAAGATTTTATTTATTGATTTGACAGACAGAGATCACAAGTAGGCAGAGAGGCAGGCAGAGAGAGAGGGGGTGGGGGAGCAGGCTCCCTGCCGAGCAGAGAGCCCGATGTGGGGCTTGATCCCAGAACCCTGGGATCATGACCTGAGCTGAAGGCAGAGGCTTTAACCCACTGAGCCATCCAGGCGCCCCCAAAATGCCAATTCTTAAGATGCTTCCTATGAAAAGAGATCCCTGATCAAGTCAATTTCTGAAATACTGTTTAATAGAGTATTCTGAGAAATTCACATTCATTCAGAACATATTAGAAGGTGTGAGAAGAAAGTTGTTTTAATCTGAACTCAGAATTTCCTAAACCTACATTTTTCTTAACAAAAAATATCTCTTCTTCCAAGGTTCCTTGATAATGCTGCCTGCCTGCCTTGTTTTTCTGTCTCTTCCTGCTGGGGTCATCTTCATTTAAGGCAGTTTCTGCAGGACTGCAGCCGCAAACATAATTTTCTAAATCAACCACAAGGTGGCTCTGCTGGACTTACAAAAGCAGGGGGCGAGTGCTTTGCAGCCTCGGTGGTGCAGGGTCGTGGACCCGAAGGGTTTGAGTCTGTGCTGCAGAAGGCAGCCAGGACCCAGGAAACTGGGGTGTTAGCTGTATACACAGGTCATGTTAGAAATATTGTTATCAGACTCAGATGGGTCGTTTGCAGAATGTGGTAAGAACTGGGGTTCTATGGTTGTCTGTTCCAAGTTTCTGTTTTCCGTGGAGTTCATGAATGGGACTCTTCTCTTCCAGGTCAGTCAACAGCGAAGCACCTGCAAGCTGGGAAGGGACTTTTCTGAAAAAGTAGCTGTTTCCAACCAAGCATATTTTCATTTTCCTTCATAAATTTGAGAACAAAGAGATGTTGAAGCAGGAAGCCAGAACTGTTGATACTGAGCTCTTTTGCATCCTAACCTCCGGCTTAACCCTCCATGCTGATGAATTCATTTTAATTAGCAACAGCAGGAGCAATTCAATGGTGCTCCCATCCTGATTGCGCGTTTTTGAAGAATTGATTTTTGCAGGTGTATGCATTTCTAATGAATGGGAAAAATAATTGTCCTCAAGGCTAAGAAAGGGATATTTCTGACTGAGTTGAAAGAGCCTCCGTTGGTTGTGCTGTGGGTGGGCAAGAAGTGTGAATGATTTTCAAGGGCTCTTAGCATCCTCGTGGTTGCTAATTCTAAGGTTTTGTGCTCATGAACGCTAACTTCAGTTATCTCCAGAAAAAAAATCTATCTTTTCATACCAGTTGTGTTTTTTTTCCCTGTTTTGCCCACTCTGTTCTTTCTTTCAAGTCCTCTCTCACTTTCAGGATTGCATTCATTCATTTACTTGAAATATTTAGCACTTACTCTTCGTAAAGCACACACAGTAAAACACAGTGTAAAGCACACACAGTGCTATAGGGTATTCAAAGATGAAGTCCCTTGACATGGAGGGTGGGAGGGGTGAGATAGGCAAATACATAAAAAGCATCCAACGGGACAGAAAATGGATGCTGAATATGGAACTTTCATTCAGCCTGTAGATTCTAAACTAGAACCCTGCAGCCTGATGTAGAAGAGATCTCTTTAAAATCCTGTCCCAGAGGATTATCTGTGCTCAGGCCCCATTATCCTTTTACACTATCAGTTCTCCAACAATTAGCAAGGGACAGGAGGGTCAGGGCTTGTGTCACTCCCTGGGGTTCCAGGAAGGCTGTTACTGACAAAAAGTTAATCTTATCTCCAAGAGGAATTAGCATATATAAGTGACAGAAGTGTAGGCTGCAATTTTGGTCGACCAAAGACATTTTCTTTTTTTTAAAATTATGTTAGTCACCATAGAGTACATGATTAGTTTTTGATGTAGTGTTCCATGACTCCTTGTTTGTGTTTAACACCCAGTGCTCTATGCAATCCGTGCCCTCCTTAATACCCATCACCAGGCTCACCCATCCCCCCCACAAAAAAACCCCTCAGTTGTTTTCCCAGAGTCCATAGTTTCTCATGGTTCATCTCCCCCTCTGATCTTCCCACCTTCATTTTTCCCTTCCTTCTCCTAATGTTCTCCATGCTATTCCTTATGTACCACAAATAAGTGAAACCATATGATAATCGTCTTTCTCTGCTTGACTTATTTCACTTAACATAATCTCTTCCAGTTCCATCCATGTTGATGCAAATGAACCAAAGACATTTTCTTGATATTATTGCCCAGCAGGATATGATATTTGATAAAGAAATACGTTGCCTTTTCAACTGGTATTTTCATCCCAATTTTTTTGTTAGCAAATTTTTTTTAAACATATGAGAATCGTACCATGAATATGCATTTCCTCAACACCAAGACCCAACAGTTGCTAACATTTTACCAAATTAGCTTTATCTTTGTGTATATTTCCAAAATATCCTTTAAAGATGCTTCCCCTCAAACTAGGATTCAATTAAATTTCATGCATTGCATTTGCCTGTTATGTCCCTTTAATCTCTTTGTAAGTCTCTCTTCTTTTAAAAAAAAGATGACATTTTGAAGAGAACATACCAGTTGTTTTATAGATTAGGAATGCCCCACATTCTAGATTCATTTTAGGGTTTCCTTTTGATGTTTTAAGACTTGTGGGTGCCTGGGTGGCTCAGTGGGTTAAGCTTCTGCCTTCAGCTCAGGTCATGATCTCAGGGTCCTGGGATAGAGTCCTGCATTGGGCTCTCTGCTCAGCAGGGAGCCTGCTTCCTCCTCTCTCTCTCTGTCTGCCTCTCTGCCTACTTGTGATCTCTCACTGTCAAATAAGTAAATAAAATCTTAAAAAAAAAAAAAAAGACTTGCTCCACTATCTTCCTATACTTCCTAGAAATTGCAAAGTTAGGTCTAAAGGTGGCTTACCTTTTCTAGGTAGTATCTCTTTGGTCCTTTAGTCATCTGCCTCGTTAGCAGAGGGAGTCTGGGATTTTGTTACACCTTTCAGACTTTCAGTCAGTATTGGGAAAAGACAGACAACAGCAAGTGTTGGCAAGGGTATAGAGAAAGGGGAACCTTGATACGTTGCTGGGGGGAATGTGAAATGGCGCTGTAGGGGCCTACTTAGCCAGAGCGACTCCATCTCGGTTAAACAGCTATTTTGTTGTTTATGCAGTAAAACTTAAACTGACCCTGCGTGTGCCCCGCCCCCCGCCCTGGGGAACTTGCTTAAAAGCAAGTCTGGGAAACCAGTAAAATATGGTCGACCAGTCCCTGATAACAGAGCCCAAATACAAGGACGGGGCAGGTCAAGTGGAGATAGCAGAGCCCAGAATGCAAGGATGAGTCAGGCCAGGTGGAGACAACCAATCAGTAAAGCACACATACTATCTCCCTAACCATCAAAGAATGTAAACCCCACTTTTTGGGCACCAAACTAGGGTGCCAATCTGACCAGAGTGATAGGCTAGTTCAAACAGCTACTATAGGGTAAGTTGTAATTCAATTGGCCACTCGTGTGTGACCTAGCATGACTATGCAACTTTCTCTGTGTATTACAATCTCATTGGCCAGGCTCAACGACATGGCCTTTGCTCTATAAAAGCTAGTCTGTGAGGCTGGGGGTTGTCGCTCTCTCCGTGAAAGACAGCCTCGGGCCGGTCGGTTTGATTCTTGGTGCTGGCGTGAAATAAAGCTTTGCTTGACCTTCACTTTGTATCAGTCTCGCTCCTTTGATAACGGACCCCAACAGGCACCACTTTGGAAAACGGTTTGATTCTTTAAAAGTTAAACACACACATATGACCCAGAAATTCCAGTCTTAAGTATCTATCTTAAGTATCTTAAGAGAAATTAAATGCAGGTCCACACAAAGACTTGCGCATGAATGTTCACTGCTGCATCACACATAAAGGCCAAAAAGTAGAAGTAACCCAAATGCCCATCAACTGATGAATGGATAAACAAAATCTGGTATACCCAGACAATGGAATATTATTCAGCAATAAAAATATTAAGGAACTATTCCAGTTCCTAAAAAAATAAATAGAACTACTATGATCTAGCAATCCCACGTCTGGGTATATATCCAAAAGAATTGAAAGTGGAGTCTTAAGGAGATATTTGTACACTCATGTTCATAGCAGCATCATTCCCTATGGCTTGAAGCAACCCAAATGTCCATTGATGCATGAATGGTAAATAAAATGTGATACATACACACACACACACACACACACACACAATGAAATGTTGTTCAGCTTTATAAAGGAAGAAATCCTGTCACATGATGTAACATGGATGAATCTTGAGGGCATTATGCTAAGTGAAAGGAACCAGTCACAGAAAGATACTGTGTGATTCCACTTATATAAAGATGAGGTAGGTAAGGTAGGCACAATCATTGAAACAAAGTGGAATGGTGGTTACATGCCTCCTCAAGCTCCAGATTCTAGCTGGGTCCAGCCATTGGGAAGCACAGGGGGAGACTAGGCAGGAGGAGAGTGAAGTTGGGTATTGATTGCCCGAGGTACTTCCCAAACAGGTTGCTAGGGACTGGCTGCGTCCCTCTACCAAGGTCACAGCACCTGTTGGGTGGCCCTCTCCAAAAAGATACTCTCTCAGGATTCCAAGACCTGTTCCTTTGCCTTGTTCATTTCAGACCCAAGAGTAGTAATTTTCCAGGGCTACTGCATTGTACCTTGCACAGTTCTTTAAGCTCTGTAATCACACGTGCAAATAGTTCCTTTATTAAATTCTACTCAAAATCGCCCAGTGTGCACGTGCAGTCTGTTTCCTGCTGGGGTCCTGAGAGTCCCTTTGACTCACGACCACATCTGGTGGAACTCTGTATGAGAAGCTTCCCGAGAAAGAGTAGTGTGGATAAGTGGACTTTGTGGATATTGTGGTTGACTAGACAATATCTGTTCTACTCCAGATAATTAGTCCCAGCCAATAATGCTAATTTCATCCATGTGTCAGTGACTGGTTCAAAAATGAACATGGGACCCAACCTGGGTAAATGAGATGTATGGAAAAGTCTTCAGGGGGGATTCTGATGAAAGTTTTCCTGTTTCAAATGGAGAATCACAAGAAGAGACATGTACCAACATCCTGTGGACACTGATGGGCCTGGGGCACCTCTGTTTATCTTGCTACAAGCTAGAAGCTAATAAATAACAAAGATATGAAAGGGGGATGGTAAGAACCTATGTCCTTGATGTCATTGTTGAGCCAGTGAATTCATGAATTCTGGAGCCAACCTTACTCTTACAGTTCCTTTATGCAGAATAATAGTTGTTTTTTTTTTTTTAAGATTTTATTTATTTGACAGATAGAGAGATCCCAAGTAGGCAGAGAGGCAGGGAGAGAGGAGGGAGGGAAGCAGGCTCCCGGATGAGCAGAGAGCCCGATGCGGGGCTCTATCCCAGAACCCTGAGATCATGACCTGAACCGAAGGCAGCGGCTTAACCCACTGAGCCACCCAGGTGCCCCCAGAATAATCGTTTTGAAAAATTGATGGATCTAGCCTGAATCAGTGTCTCTGTAAATTATAGCCAAAGGATTCATTGCATGTTTAAACTTGTCTTTACCTTATCCTCAAACTTCAATGATAGTTTAGTTGGCTCTATAATTCTAGGCTGAAAATTATTTTTAATCAGTATAGTGTTATAGTTTCAGACATTCTGAAGTGAGATTTTCAAATCCTGGCTCAGTCATTAACTGGCTAAATCTCCAGACAAGTACCCCATGTATCAAATATTCCCAGATTTAACAAATAAAAATGCAACATGCCTAGGTACCTGCAAATTATTTCTAATTGCCTATGCAGTGTACACTGAGATAAAAGAAAAATATTGCATGGAGTGTATTGAAACTAAAAATTATTTTTTATCTGAAATATCCAAAGTGTCTAAACTACATGCCTCTTTAATTATATTTCCCTAATGATTGGCTAATGATTCCCTAATGAATGGTTCTCTGATAAATCTTTGTAGAATTTGCTTATAAAATTACTTACAGGGGCACATGGGTGGCTCAGAGAGTTAAGCATCTGCTTTCCGCTCAGATCATGATCCTGGAGGGTTCTGGGATCGAGCCCTGCCTTGGGTTCCCGGCTCCAGCTTAGGGGGGAGCCTGCTTCTCCCTCTCCCTCTGTCCTTCCTCCCAACTTGTGCTTGCTTGTTCTCTCTCAAATAAATAAAATCTTTTAAAAAATTCCTTATAGGCACAGTCTAAGTTCACTGCATTTTAAGATAGCTTCTACAGTGGTCACAGCTAACTCCTGTCATTCTTTTGTCTACTGAACATTACTGAACATTAATGAGCAAACACACTCTGTATTTGTGTTATGAGCCAGGTTACTGAGCACATACTAGCATATAGAGTTAATAGCTCAGAGAACTGCCCTCTAAACGTATTTTGGTGAAACACTTAATACTCTTTCTAGCATAAATTATTTTTCCATTCTTCAGGATTGCATCAGACCTTTTGACTGTGACTTTTATTTTTTTTAAGATTTTGACACAGAGAGAGATCACAAGTAGGCAAAGAGGCAGGCAGAGAGGGGGGAAGCAGTCAGATGCAGGGCTCGATCCCAGGACCCTGAAATCATGATCTGAAGGCAGAGGCTTAATCCACTGAGCCACCCAGGTGCCCCTGACCATGACTTCTAAAAACGTTCGCTGACAAAAAAAGAGTATTGTCATCAAATTTTATTCCATTCAATACCATACATGAAAATTTTACTTGCTCCCATACTGGAAGAGTATTTAGTAGCTCTATGAAAAAAAAAAAATTCTTTAAGGAATGAAATAATTTTTAAAGAGAGTCATGGCAAGTAGCATAATAATTATCCACTTCAAGTAGGAATTTCTTTACCTATTCATATATACTTTTGTTTTTGTTTTTGTTTTTTTTTTAAGATTTTGAGAGTGAGTGAGAGCCTGGGAGGAGAGGTGTCAGTGGGAGAAGCAGCCTTCCACTGAGCAGGGAGCCCGATGTGGAACTGATCCGGGAACTCCAGGATCATGACCTAAGTGGAGGGCAGTCACGTAACTGAGCCTTCCAGGTGCCCCACTTTTGTTCCTTTTAAGAGCAGCATTGACATTTAAATGGATTACTGTTTTGTCAATATTTTCCTTAATGCATTCAACAATGAATGCATTTAGCAATGGAGT
Source organism: Taxidea taxus jeffersonii (assembly GCA_003697995.1). Classification (NCBI taxonomy): domain Eukaryota; kingdom Metazoa; phylum Chordata; class Mammalia; order Carnivora; family Mustelidae; genus Taxidea; species Taxidea taxus. The sequence continues at coordinate 50,842 of ML103203.1, forward strand.
TCTATAACAAAGCTCTTTGCTCTTCTTTCAACATGCATAATCCTAATGAAGAGATACTGAAAATTCTGAGCAAGAAAAATGTAGGCTCAGTGGATTTTTTGATCCTTTTCTTTAGCCTTTAACTATTTCAGTGCTTTAAATAAACTGGCATTCTTGAAACTTCATTTGTTAAGAGAGCCAGTGGGGTTTTAATTCCTGAAGAATTGAACACTGAATGACAAATGGGTCAACGGTGTGCAAGACCACTCAGGCTCAGAAACTTGTGTGCAGAACTCATGGGATGCCACATGTGGTTGTACTCATTACTAAGACTTACAGGGACATAGAGGATATACACAGTCCAATCATACGGGGGAAAGACACCAATGGAGGCTGGCAGAAGCCACACACAGGCTTTCATATCCTCTCTTACTCTTTTGGGGCCACCCAGAATGCATTCTTCCCCTAGCAACTCATATGCAACATTTCTACCCAAGGAAGGCCACTAGTGTCTCAGTACCTAGTGTTTTTTTCCAAGTTTTTAGTTTTAGATTTACAGAAAAATTATGATAGTAGAGACTCCCCATATATCTATTCTCTTTACATCTTACCCTAGTATGGTATATTTATCACAATGAACCAAGACTGATACACTCTTAACTAAAACCCATACTTCAAATTTACCTCAATTTTTAACTAATGTCCTTTTTCTGTTCAAGGGTCTCATCCAAAATGCATTTTATTTAGTGGTCATGTCTCCACAAGCTCTCCTTAACAAAGTTGTCTCAGACTTTGTGTATTGATCTGAAGTTCTAATTAGTGGTGGGGACTTTCTGGAATTGGGATTTTGGCTGATAGTTTTCCTAATGAATTAAGTTGCAATAATAAAAGACACCACATAGGAAATATAGTCAAGGATACTGTAATAGTGTTGTATGGTGACAGCTAGTAGCTGTGCTGTGGTTGAGCACAGCACAATGTCTAGAGAAGTCAAATCACTATATTGTACACCCAAAGCTAATGTAGTAACATTGTGTGCCAACTATACTCAAAAGAAATTTTGAAAGAATAGTTTTTTCCTTTGGTGAATATGAAAAGTGCCTTGTTATTCCCCTCTTTTGGTCTTCCCTTAGCCAAATGGAAGGAAGTATATGATTTCGGCTAGTGTTACCATTTAAGTGTTTTATGCGCCAGTAACTGGCAGCGGGGTATGGGTGAGTGGGTGGGGAAAGCTTGAATTGCTGAAATCTTGTAATTTATTGGAAAAAAAAAACCCTGAATACAAGACATTTAGGGCTTTCTGACAAGGTCAACATGGGATTTGGGATGAAATCATTAAATATAGGGATATAGTCTATATATATCAGAACATCTGGCAACCCTACCTTGGGGTCACCACCCTGGGACCTTCCTCTGGCCCAGGCAAGGCTTGCTGAAACCCTGAAGATGGGAGACAGCCTGGGATACAGGAGCTGGGTGGCCAGCCTCAGGGCCTCCACCAATAGACTTCCTCTTTTCCGGACTTTCTGGCTCTGGAGTGAATGTTGTTGGCGCCAGTGGACTTTTAATATTTAATATCCTGGCTGCTATACAACATTTCACCTCAAAAATGCATCCTTCCCCTCACAAAGGGCACGCCTTTCCAGTGAAAGGAACCAGGGCTGGTGAGTCGAGGTGACCCGCTGCGTTCTGCACGCTAGGAAGGGCCCCAGCTCAGTGCTTGGAGAAAGAGGGAACAGAAATGTCTTCCCAGACAAGCTGGGAGCCGAGCTTCCTGGCTAGCCGGAGGCCTCATGGTCCCACAGGGAGCCTGGATCCACGGCAAGCTGGGGGCACCTGCTCGGTTCCGCCTGGGACTCCAGGCCCCTTCCACTTGGCTTTACCCCTCTGAACTCTAGGGACCCGGTCTGCATGGTGGGGATAACGCCACCGCCCGTCTTTCAGGGTCCTTGCGAGCCTTGAATGCTCACGTTTGGGTCACCCAGGAGCTTTAAAACACACCCCACCCGTGCCCACCCTCAGAGGCACGGATTTCACCGCTGTGGGGTGCAGCCTGGACGTGGGCATGTTTAAAAGCTCCCAGTGGTTCGCTCTCTTGCTCTGTTGGGAACGCGCCGTCTGTGGGGACTCGTTCCAGGTGACACCTGCTGCTTTGATAAGCCAGGACGCCACACCGCCCGTTTTCCCGGAAAACACAATCCCATGGGTGCCTGAAATCCACGGACGGGGTGGCGGGAAAGCACTTGGAAAAGGCAGGTGAAGGGTCCTGCGGGTTTGCTCCGGGCCTCGCCAAGCCTGCCGGGCCGCAGACAGACGCGTCTGGGCCACCAGTCCCGGGCCCAGGCCCGAACCCAGCAGGCCTGCCCCGGAGACCCCTCTGCTGTGCGGGCCAGGCCCTCCCCGGACGGGCCCAGCCTCGCGGCGGCTCCACAGCCTCCCCTCCCAGACCCAGGCCTCGAACCGGAGCGTGGGAGTGTGAGGCGGAGGGCGCCCTGGGTCACCCCCTCACTGCACGTCAGGGTCCCGGCGGTCACGCGGAATTAAACCTGGAGGGAGCCCGTGCGCGGGGGGGGGGGGTCTGGGGGTCTGGCGGGGAGGGCAAAGAGTGACATTTGCTTTCCTCAGCCTGACGCGAGAGCACCTGCGGAAGAAGGTTCCATGGCCGGCCCGAGGTAGTCCCCAGCCGGAGAGCCAGGCCCCTGGGGAAAGCAAGATGAGAGCCGGCGTCTTCTCCCAGAGCCCGCCCCCGTTCCGCCCCCGGCGCCATATGCCATATCCCGACGTCCGCGTGGGCTCCGCGGTTCTCCCCGGGGGCGGCACGGCCCCTGCCTGAGGAGCTTCGTCCGAGGTCCGGACCCCCGGCCGAGGCCCGAGCCCTCAGCCTCCCCGGGCCCGCCGGTCTTCAGCAGGTCAGTGAACAGGCCCCAGCACTGAGCCCCGCGGGAGACTTCGCCAGCTGAGGTGTCTGGCTCTCCTCAGGCGCTCGCCTCGCGGGAGAAGCGGTTCTTCAGAGGCTTCCCCGCGGCCCTGCGTCTGGGCCCCTGGCCAGGAGAGGAGAGAGAGGGAGGGAGGTGAAGGGAGCCTTGTGAAGGGGCTTCAAACCCTTATGAGGGGTGACTTGTGGTTATTAATTCTCAAGAGGTATTTCCCCTTGAAAATAGTCTAATTTAAGGCCGGTGTTTTTCTTTACAGGCTGTTGGGAGGTAGTGGCGCTTCTATGTAGTTCCTCCATTTACTGAGGGTATAGTCCTTGGGTCCCAATCTTATAGAGGGGGGTATTAGACCCTCCCCCCTGAGCGTCTTGGTTTCTTTCCTATCACCTTACCTCCATGAGGCTGTGAAAACTGAAGTTCAAGTTCACTTTCAAGACTGGGAGGTTTATCACTGATTGGCTGACTTTAAGAAGTCCGAAAGATAAAAGCTGGTTTCAAGGCTTAGCTTATTAGCTCTCTGGATTCTTGGGTTTTGGGCCCAAGATACAGCTTATTTTTTTCCCAGCTCATCAGCGTGTTTAAGAAAATTTAAATTTTGTTCAGAATTTGTTTTCAGAAGGAAGCTTATTCAGGGTAACTCCTCTACCTTACAACCAGAAAAGGATGTATTCTCGGTTTCCTAATCTAGAAGTTGAGATAGTTGGACTGGAAAAGAAGGTCCTAACATTTTGGGGACAGACTCCTCTAAAATTTGAAAGAAGTTAGGGTATGGGGACTGAATCTCTTTCCAGGAAAATGTATATATGCGCACACACACACACACACACACAGTGTGTGTGTGTGTGTGTGTGTGTGTGTGTTCCCATGAAGTTGTTCAAGGTCAGGAACTCACAAGCAAGCTCTTCTCTTGAGATCATTGCCAGGACCGACTTTCCGTAGCCTTGCAGTGTTCTCTGTGGGGTTGAGGGCGGGGAGTTTCCATGTCTCCTCTTGATAGGTCTGAAGAGCACAGACTTTTGTTTCTGCATCAGAGCTTCTGGGATTTTTAGGACCTGATGGCAAGGGAAGACAGATCTATGGCTAAAGACTCATACACAGTTGAAGCAAAACAGCTTGTCATTCATTCAAAAAATATTTACTAAGTTTGTTCTAATTATCTATTGTTGCATACATAACAAAGTGCCCCCAAACGTATTGACTTAAAACCAGAGCAAGCAATAGAAACCTGGGTAGAAGTTCTGTTGCCTCTTAAGACTTAGCTTTGAGGGTGCCTGGGTGGCTCAGTGGGTTAAAGCCTCTGCCTTCAGCTCAGGTCATGATCCCAGGATCCTGGGATCGAGCCCCGCATCGGGCTCTCTGCTCAGCAGGGAGCCTGCTTCCTCCTCTCTCTCTGCCTGCCTCTCTGCCTACTTGTGATCTCGGTCTGTCCAATAAATAAATAAATATCTTTAAAAAAAAAAAGACTTAGCTTTGGAAGATGCAGGACACTTCTAGGTGACAGAAAAATTAAAGACAATGCAGACATGTTTTAAGACTATCATATAAACCTTTCTGCATGCCAGGCACTGGACAAGGCACTTAGGACAGAGTGGTGAGTCCTACATACTCTGCCCTGGTGGTACCTAGGGCCTAGTGGTAAAATTAAACACTAATAGAATATTACTACAAATAAGTACACAATTGTGAACATTGATGAGTATAGGGAGCATGAGAAATTATATCACACATTTGTATGACCTGGACCAGAGACCCAAGGAAGAATTTCCTCAAGAAAAGACATCAAACTGCCAGTAATTATTGTTATTTAGGTCTTAAAATACATCCCACATCTGTCCACTTCCCTCCATTTCCACTGACACCACAATCATCAGCCTCTCTCACACAGGTCACTGCCCTAAGCCCCTAAGAACTCCTTGCTTCTATACCTACCCCCACCATTCCTTCTCATGGCAGCCAGAGAGTGTTAACAAAAACACCTGAAATTAGATCAGGTTGCAGTTTTATATGTCTTTGTTGAGTTACAGTTGATATACAATAAACTGCATGTTTTTAAGTGTAAAATTTGGTGAGTATTAACATATGTACACCCTTATGAAGCTATCACTACAATAAAGGTACTGAGCATATCACTCCCCCAAATTGCCTCATGACCCACACCTCCCATCCCCAGGAAATCCCTAATCTGCTTTGTCACTATAGACTTGTTTGCATTTTCTAGAATCTTATATAAGTGGAATCGTATAATAAATACTATCTGGTATGGTTTAATGATTTCATTCAGCTATCAATAGTGGTTCCTTTTTATTGCTGACTAGTATTCCTTTATATTATCACACTGTGTGTATTCATTTACTTTTTGACAGACATTTGGATCTTTCCCAGTTTTTAGCTATTACAAATAAAACTGCTATAGTATTCATGTAGAAGACATGTGTAGACATATGCTTTTATTTCTTTTGGACAAATACTGGACAGTGGAATGGCAGGGTCATATGGTTGGTGTATGTTTAACTTTTTAAAGAATTACCAAAATATTTCCCAAAACAGATGTACTATTTTACCTTCCCACTGAAGTGTCTGAGCTTTTCAGGTGCTCCATGAGCTCTCCAGCAGTGGGTACGGTCAGTCTTTTTCATTCTAGACTTCCTGATAAGTGGGTAATGGTATCTCACTATGGTTTAATTTGTACTTCCCAGATAACTACTGATGTTGAGCATCTTTTCGTCTGCTTATTGTCAAGCTCACAGGCAGGTGACAAAGCCCAGGCCTGAATGATTCAGCTTATAAAGATATGAGCAGCCACTTTTCAGTTTCGAATTTTACTTATATAGACAGTGAATAGAAGAATTAAGTCAAAGATGCCAGCTTCCCCTGGTTCTTGCCCCACACAGCCGGAAGGATGACTGAGACAGAAGAGGCTAGATGATTACGTGAGATGTGGGAAACTCCATTGTTGAGGAGCCAAATCTAGACTCCAGCTAAGAAGGCTTTATATTCTATAGCTTTATTCTGGGGTGGGGGCAGGGAGGTGACAGAAAGCCAGATCAGATTGCAGGTAAGAAGTGGTCTCATGGAAGCTCTAGGTAAGACTACCTTGAGCCCCTCACAAGCCTCCAGTCCTGTCCTGTTCTGGGAAGACCATGAGGCATCATGTCAGGATTCAGGCCGTGGTTCAAACCTCTGTCTGGGAGGTTGGCAGGGTCCTCTATGCTTATTTATCACTCATATATCTTCTTTAATGAAGTGTCTGTTTACATCTTTTGCCCCCCTTTTTTTAAGTTTTAATTTTAATTCCAGTTAGTTAACATACAGTGTTATTTTAGTTTCAAGTGTACAATATGATGATTCAGCACTTCCATACATCACTATCTTTTGCCCACTTTTAAAATTGGGTTGTTTATTATTGAGGTATAAAATTCCTTTATGTAATCTATATACAAGCCATTTGTTGGATATTATATTTTGCAAATGGTATTTCCCAGTTGGTGGCTTACTTTTGCTTCCTTAGTGGTATCTTTGGGAAAGTTCAAATTTGAAATTATGGTGAAGTGTGGTTTATCAAAAGTGTTCATTTATGGTTAGTACTCTTTGTGACATATTTAAGGAATCTTTGCCTAGTCCAAGGTCACAGAACTCTTCTGTTTTCTTGTGGGTTTTGAAAGTTTTATACTTTTGGCTCTTACGTATAGGTTTGTGATACATTTTGAATTAATTTTTGTATATGATGTGAATTAAGAGGTTTAATTTTTTCTCCACATTGATGTCTGGTTGTTTCAGCACCATTTATTGTAAAGATTTTCTTTTCCCTATTAGATTACTTTGGGAAATTTGTTGAAAACCAATTAACCTATATTTATGTGGAACTACTTCTATATTCCATCCATCTGTATGTTTATCTTTGTGCCAATACCACACTGTCTTGAAATCAGGCAGGGTTAGTCCTCCAATTTTATCCTTCATTTGAAAAATAATTTTGATCATCCTAGAATCTCTGCCATTAATATGATGATTCTTTCAAAAGAAAGATAGCTTTTCTTTGTCCAAGTTGTGGGTCTATTAAACAGTTTTCTGCAGTTTTTATAGAATCTCTCCATGAAACCTTCTAGGCCCAGTGCATTTTTAGAGGATAGTAGTAGCTCTCTGACAATTTGCCTGAAAATTATCCATCTTGCCCACATTTCTAGTTATGTTTGCCTAGAGGTGAGAAAAAGAATAACTTGTAATTCTAGTTATTTTTTTCCATTAGTAGTTAATTTTCTTATTTTGCAGAGTGTTTCTGCCCCTCCTTTTCCTTAAGTAGGTTATAGAATTTATTTTTCAAAGAGTTCATCTACTTTTCAAATAACCAGATTTTATATTTATTCTTTCCTGTCTTATTTAAATATAATGGTTTTCTCATGTATTTATTTATTTATTTATTTTTAATAGGCTGTATGCCCAGCATGGGGCTCAAACCCATAATTCTGAGATCAAGAGTCACATGTTCTACCAACTGAGCCAGAAAGGTACCCCAATGCTCTTTCATTTTAATCTTTATTAATGAATTACTTCTGCTTTCCGGATTTTTGTGCCAAATGCATTAGATAATTTAAATTATTTTTTATTTAATCGAAGAATTTAAGGCTAAGAATTTTATTCTGAAAAAGGTTTTTGCTGAATCACATATAGGTTAGGATATTTGATGTTTTCATGATTTTTTAAAAAGATTTTTATTTATCTATTTGACAGAGAGAGACACAGCGAAAGAGGGAACACAAGCAGTGGGAAAGGGAGAAGCAGGCTTCCCACTGAGCAGGGAGCCTGATATGGGGCTCGATCCCCGGACCCTGAGATCATGACCTGAGCCGAAGGCAGATGCTTAACGACAGCTACCCAGGCGCCCGTTTTCATGATTATTATTTTATGGATATTCTACAATTTTAGTATTCATTTCCTGTTGTACTCAAGAGGTAAGGAAGTCTGAATTTTTTCCCCATGTGATAGTCTTTCTTAATCTCTTGAGTTTTAGTTTTGTTAATTATATCCAGAGAATACGGTCTATAAAATTTTCAATATAATATTTCTACTTTGGGGAATTTACTGAATTTTTTTTTTTGTGGTATGATAAATGGTCAATTTTGTTAATGAAGGTTTCAAGGAGCTTTGAAAGGGTATAGTCTCTCCTTTTTCCAATAACAGAGTTACTGTAAGTCTATTAAAATTTACCCATCTGTAAATTTAAAAGCTAAGACGACATTTTTGTGTTTAGTGGTAATATACTAAGACCTTTTCCTCATAGGTCTTTAGAAATCATGAAGGTCTTATCTATTTTTCCCTCACTTTTCTGTTTTCTTCTTTATTTCTCTACTATTGACCCTATGTGAAATAAGCAAATTAGTTATCTTAATGCCTGAAAATAAGGAGAGTTCTGTGTTCTTAATTCAAAAGGCATGTATTGAGTGGAATAGTTTAGAATTCTTCTAAGTAAAGAAAAAGCCTATATTAAGTAGTTGAAATTCACATAGCTTCCCACTCCTTTTAAGAGATAATGGACTTGTACACGTATGAAAACAGACCATCTAGGAGAATGGTCACTGTGATGACTGTAATAGGGGGACAACCTAACAAATCATCAACATATTTATGGAATAGCATGCAGCTGCCAATGAAGGAGAAAGACTCATCTATACAAACATGCAATCACCCTAAAAATACAAGTGCAAAATGGAGTTTGTGTACATACATGCTTGTGTATAAAGAGAGAAAGAAAAGAAGTATGAACGAGGTTTTGGCAACTGCTGCTTTGAAAGGACAGGTAGGTGATAAATGGGACATTTTGCCTTTTACTCAATTCTTCCTAATTTCTTAGATGTCTATATAAGACCACAAGAATACTGTTTTTTGTTATTAAAAAACATCCAGGCCTTCAAAAGTGGAGGATGGAGGTGTCCCCCATACCTCTGGTCTAGGTATAGTGTGTGTGGCAACACAATGGAGTAGACTCTTTGCTTTCTTCTCTCTTCAAAAGCCCTTTCTTTTCATACTCCCTCTTAGAAAAGTTGTGGCAAACACACTACTCTGCTCAACTGTCTTTGGCATCCAAAAATCATTGACCTTGATGTCCTACCTTAGTGAGGGTAATGGGCAATGTTAAGATCCACTCCTACCTCTTCTCCTAATAGAGTTTATCTTCCTTTATCCTACTCCCCTAAAATTTATGTCTTATTATGTGAAGAGGGGTAGAAACAGATACCAGAAGCTACCATATAGTTTTCAGAAATAGATTGTAATCACCCATGAATATTTTATAAATATAAAATATTTATATATTATATAAATATTTTATATTTAAATATTTAAATATATTTAAATATTATATGTATATTTATAAATATAAAATAAATATAAAATATTTTATAAAAAGGTAAATAATGAAATAAGCTAGGTAACTTATTAGTCTCAGAAAATATAATGGACCCAACTCAGAAAGAACATTTCTCAAGGGTTTCTGCACCCCTTGGGGAGTTAGCATGCGTGGCAGATCCTGCCAAGACACAAGCTCAGCTTTCTCTCCTCAGTCTCCCATTCTGCTATGCTGAGTGGTTCTCTTTGACTTACATGAGCACTGAGGTGGTAGCAGGGAGGTGCTGATGCTCCACAGCTGTTCACTCGTTGTGCAAGACACAAACTGGTTCCTCTCGTGGTTCTGGCACCAAAAGAATGGTGATGTATGAGATGAGTCAGGGCCAGAAAGATCATGCCTGTAGAGAGGGCCAACTTGATCGTGGACCTCGGAATGGGGGGCAGTCCAGTCTGGCATATCAAAGTTTCTTGAGGTAGTTCTACTTCCTTCACCTTGGAACTTCCTGAGCAGCAGACTCAATCTCAGAACCTTATCAGGGATGAAGTCCCTGGAATTAAGAACTCTTAGGCACAAAGCGCCTTTTTTCCCAATTTTTTTTTCATTTACTGTGGGGATCTAGGTCTGCTTTCATCCTGCTTCCTAAGAGAATTATAGTTGTTGAGGAGTTGTTGAGGGACTTTGGGAAACTCTAGTTCATCTTCTCATTTTACAGAGGAGGTCACTGAAGGTCAGTGAGGGCAAGGGGCTTGCTTAATGTCAAACAGTTGACAATAATATAGGCAGAGTTGCTGCTTTGCCTTCCTTCAGCTTGCAGACAATCTGTTAATTTGCGCCAGTGAGCACGTCACTGATTTTTCCTAATAGTTGCATTTTCAAATACTCTACCTTACCATCAAACAACACTGTTAAATTTGCTAGAACCTTAGACCCACTGTAGGAGGGTGATGATGAAATCAAAGGTTTAACTCTCAAATTCCACATCTGAAACTCTGTAGAGGTTGGAATCTCATGGGGAATCTGAATAAATCTTATGAATCATCTCCCTAGGAAAATTCTACTCACATATACCATTGAGCTTTTGCATATGATTTCAAGAATTTTATAAGCCAGAGTCTACAAAGTACAGGCTCTGAAGTCCTGATCTCCAAGTAGACATTTCGCTACTAATTGGGAAGAAAGGAAGCACTATGGTAGATGAGGGTGTGCACATGGGAGCTGGCAGCACTCTGGGCCGTAAGTATTACAATGACAAGTAACATTCATTACCTGCTTCACACCCCATACAGAACTTTTACCCACCACTCTGTGGTGGCTAGTAGTATACCAATTTTGTCCGAGAGAAAAGAGAGGATTAAAAAATTCAGAGGACTATTCCCTTTTGCTGGAAAATGGCAGAACCAGAACTAAAACGGATCTTTGTCCCAATCTAGCACTTTCTCAGCTCTACTACTTACAGTTTTGTCTCAGGATCCTTCCTGAGCAACTTCCTGAATACCAGCCTTTTTAAGATATAGGTCTCTTTAAGGTCTTATTTAAAAAATCCTTAGAAGAGCACTGTCAGAAAGGGGCTGATAAAACAACCCAAAAGACAATAAACCTATGGCTACACTCTGGGCTCGCTTTCTCTAAGACCCTGGAGCAGTTCCCAGAACAGACTGGTTAGGACTCAGGAGGAGTTCTTGTCATCACCAGGGTAACTTCTACCAAGGAAAGTGACTGAGGATTTTCCCTCACAATTGCAATTTTCTCAAGAGTTTTCCCAAGCAGTGGTGTCTGACACGCAGTCATTAGAACTTTATTACTGTGGTCCAAAGAGCTGTCATTGCTTTGAAGGAAAAAAGTGGAACTTTGCTATCATATTCTGAGTTATCTCATTCTTTTCCCCAAAGGAAAAATGAGAAATGGGCTTAAAAGTGGAGAGGAGACACACTTGCCACAATCTTAGAGAAGGTGCAGTAGGAGGACAAGAAAATGAATTTTAATTATTTCATAAGGGAAAAGGAGTCTCAAACAGGATAGTGGGACAATATAGAAGTCTGTGTATAAGTCGGGGATTTTAAAAGTAGTATCAGTGACCTCTTCTATAATACTGTTCACTCACCCCAGGCAAGTGGGAAAAGCTCAAGTCCTTTATAAAAGTTCTGGTCTCACTACTTAGAATAGACAAAATGGGGAGCTATATGCCTTTTTCACCTTAGTGTGAATTATTCTGGCCTTATGCCAAAGGACAGCTGAGAGTTTTATCGGGAAGAAGTGAGCAGACTAAAGTACTGTAAATCTCTTGTTAGGAGAATGGAAAGCAGTGCTTTATGGGGAAGTGGAAGACACAAATCTTCCTTATTTGAGAAAGAGGTCAAGGGTAGTCCCTGAATAAAGCTTCTATGCAAACCTAGAGATTCCCTTTCCTGCATAGTATGGCAGGTCCCAAAGCAGAGAGGAGGAGGACCCAGAAAGTTTATACAGAATGAGCAGTTTCAGAAGTGATACATGAGTTGTATCTGGTAAAGGGGGAAAGCACAGATTCCTGTATACTTCTGGCCGGATCCTCGGTGATTGCACTCTCCATTGGCAACAGCTTGGAAAGGGAGAAAGAATGGGGATGGGGGACTTTGACAGTCTTTTTCACTAGTTATCTGGTTCCTTCTCCAGAAATGGATGAGAACTGGTTTTGATAGGGGAGTGAAGAGTGAAGGGAGGAAGTTTTGATAGGGGAGTGAAGCCTTCACAGAACATGAAGGCTCTTGGCCCCCTGAAAGAGGGCTGTGAAGAGTAATGCAGCATCAAAACGGGAGGGGGAGAAGCTGGAAAGGCATTAAGTCAAACCTCCTCAATAGGTCAAGGGCAGGCTGCAGGAAGGCTCCATATAGATTCTAGAAACGCCCTCAACAGAGAACATGGCATAGCGTTAAGCTTGCAGGACAGGATCCTATAATCCGTTAATAAGTCCGATTATCTCAAGATGACCCGGTTCACCTCCTCCCCCCCAAGAATGGGAGAAAAGTGCAGACCCCCAAGAGCCTCAGGCTATATTCTTGCCGGTCCATCCATCTCTCCCTTGGGAACCAGCTCAACAAATCACAAGTGGTCAGGGAGGGAGTTACGGTCTTCACCTTAGTGAATTCTCTAGCCTCTTAGAAAAATGACAACTTGGGAGTTGACTTTGCACAGGTAGAAGAGAGAGAATATCAAGGGAATGGATGAATATACCTAGGAGGTGACTGCTAAGGCAGTAGCAGCTGACACAAAGGCAATAACCGAGAGAGCAAACAGCCAAGTCCCTGTATTTCCTAGTAAAGTCTAGAGCAGGTCTGGGGACAGAAAGATTCCAGTGCCCCAGAAATACCTCTCACAGGACAAAGGCTAGGTATGTTCCAAAGCAGGACATGAGGAAGATGCAGAACACCTGTTCTGTGAGTCAGAGATTTTTGGAAGGGTATCACATACCTCGCCCCTAGAAAGGAGAAACAGTAGATCTGTGTAAGCCTATAGTGAATTTGAACCTCTGTTTCTCCCGAAGTGCTGGGCGAGAGGCACAGAGAGCTGTGTGATGCTGAGGTGGCTCCTGGGGAGCTGGAGCTGGTTGAGTGGGGTGGATGCCAGTCCCAATGAAAAGACTGAAGATGTCCAGGAATATGTTTTTCCCTTGGTGCAAGCAAAAGGAGGAAAAGGCTTTTCCTGTATTCTGACAGTCCTTCCTATTTTGGGGTGTCAAATTATTTCTTTATAAAATGACCCCTCATAATGCAAAGTGGCTTTGCTTTCTGAATTTTTATTACCGTATTCTTACTGGGCTAGAGAAAAAGTTGTCAAGCCCACAACAATTCTGTTTTGTTAATGTTTCAATTGTATTTGTCCATGAACTCTGAGACCAACTGAGCTAGTTCACAGTATCCTCAGCTGAATTTTAACATGACACCAGAAAAAAAGGGTTGTGGGGAATAAGGAACATTTGACAACTTCTCCCATATCAACATGCATCTGCCCTTCCCTTTGTTTTTCCCATCCTGTGGCAAATGGGTTTCTGGGCCCAGGGTTGGTTTGGAAGCATCTGCTGGTCCTTTAGACCCCTAGGGTGCCACCCAGGTATAGACTCACTCCTTCCCCTCCCTTGCCACAAGCCACAGCAAACGGTACCGCATTTCCAAATTATTCCCCCAAACCTGCCCTATATCACTGCTCTCTCTCCAATTAATATGGAGAAAGATGCTGCTTAACATTTTTTCTCTTTTCACAGGGACAATGGGATAATTTGGAGATCGAGATAAAAAGACACAGGAACCAAGGGAAGGAGGAACAGCCAACTACAGGCAAGAATGCTCCCTGATGCATTACAGAGCCCCTTCTGTCTCTCCCTGGACCTGCTTCCAAGGTTTGAAGGACTGATCCAGGGAGTGATCCATGTCCAGCTCTGCTGGGATGCAGGCCAGACTCAGGGCATTGAGGTGCCTTCAAATACTATCAACAGGAGCAGATAACATCATGAGATTGCTAAGGCAGGGGTTACTGATCTGACTGCCTGGCTTTATAACTCTGTTTCTCAAAAGTGCCTCCTTAGGCACCCTCCTAGTCCCTGATTGTGGCCTGGATCTATGCTTCAAACCAAAATATAACACAAAATTTGAATCTCTTAGAAGACGGATTTGTCTGAACATCTTCATATAGTCCCCACCCATCCATGAAATTGCATGGATGTCTACAAGTGAGAACCACAGTAGTACCCCCATCCCCCAAGATCCTTCTCTTGGAGGGGTGAAATCAAGGATAACTGCCTATCCACCACACATTTCACCCTAATCGAGTATTTACAACCCTATGCAAGACCCTTTGCGAGCAAAGGTTCTTGAACAAGGGTCCATATATTAGGTTAGGGGCCTGGAAATAGGGCTCCAAGTGTATATACATATTTTCTTCTTTGTCTCTTTAGAGTACTACTTTCTATGACTTTGGGTTCAACTGATTTTTATTTTCTTCTTTTTTTTAATTCACCAGATTTTCCAAAAATTCCCTCCCCTATTCTCCTTCATTCAGGAAAGACCAGACAGTAGAATGGCCAAAAGAGAAAGGGCCAGAGGAGAGGGTAGAGCTTTGTGGGCCCCCCAGCAAAGGGACACAGAATCAGAAAAGGAAAGGGCATGGCTCCCTTCCCCTTCTCTCTCTGTCTTTAGATAGGGAAGTTAGAGAGGAGACATCTATCACCCCATCCCCCACATAGGCCCCTACACTGAAGCCCTAAACTAAAAGTCACCCTACAGGGAACATCAGTACCCTCAGAGGTCTGACCTTGCAGCAAACACCTATATCACCTGACATCCTGCCCAGACACTTCTATCACCTAAGAGGATAAACACAGGCTTCATTCTAGGGTGCAGTTAACCTGTAGTCCTTCTTCCACCTCTGACACACCATACAAAAAGGGCCATCTTGGAAAAGGCACCTCTGTCTGCCATATTCTTATTCTCAATTTAACCTGAAGCCATCAAAAAGCCAAAGATTTCAGAAATAATACATGGCCCCTCCCCTGAGATGGAGGGGGGGTGGGCATCCAGCTACAATCTTGGTCAAAAACCAAACAAAAAATGACAAAAGAAGAAGAAGAAGAAAAAGAAGCTGTATTTTTTACTTTAATTAGAGTTATATGACTACATCCCAAAAGATAACTGAGGGCTGGTGTGAATAAGGGAAGAAACAGAACACGAAGGCTCTGGACACCTGACAGGAGAGCTCAGTGAGATCAACTGAGGTGCAGGGAGTGGAGAAGCCAGAAGACAAACACCCAAACTTCATGGAGTCTACAGCAGGCCCTGTAAAATGCTCCAGATACAGCTATGAGGGGTGCTACCTGTCACAGAGGACAGGGGTCAAAGCAGAAAGGATGAGAACCCATAATCCACCCGTAAGTCAGTGGTTTGAGAAGTGACACCAGTCACTTCTCTCTAAAAAAGGGGGAAATGTGTAGATCCCCATAAACCTCTGGTGATGTTCCTAATTCCCAGGGAACTCTTCCCCTGGGAAACAGATTGTGAGCAAAAATGGAAACCCGTGGGTCCCTCAGACCCTAGTGCTAATTATCTGGCCTCTTATCAAAAGCGCTTAAAATAGATTTGACAGGTTGGAGCTCAGGAGGACACCGAGACACTGGGCATGAGGGAGGAGGCTGCTAAGAAGATGGAAGAGAGAGGTCAGAGGGAAGGAGAAAGAGAGCAAGAAAACAGCCTTGCACATTCCTGAAAGAAATTTAGGGAAAGTCCTGGGAAGAGATCTAACCATACTCTATGGGTATAGTATGGCATATCACAAAGCAGGAATGATAAGAATAGTCCATCTGTGTTTTAGAGATTTCAGAAATACATCTGTCCCCTGTCTCCCCAGAAAGGGGTTATGTGCAGATCCCTATAAACCTAGGCAGCATTCCTGTTGGCCACTGAGCCCTCCCACGGGACCTAGGCTGAATGTCAGAGGAGAGACTGGGTCTTCTTCACCTTGGTGTGATGGTGTACCTGGCCCCTTGCAAAGGATACCTGAACTTCGGCTTTGCTAGGGGAGGAGAAGACAGACTGTGAAGCACTTGTTGACTAAAAGGAAGACTTGAGGAATGTTCCAGCATTGAAAAGGCACCCAGGAGAATTAGGAAGTAAAGTAAACAACCACACTTTGCAGAAGCTCAAGACAAAAAGGACCCCACAGTTTATAAGTGGTCAAAGATGCCAATAGCAGGAAGCAGCGGCACATCTAAACACAGGTGGAATGAGAAAAAGCTCCATAAGCCAGTGGTTCAAAGTGACATCAGCTGCCCCTCTCCTGAGAAGGGGAAAGCCGTGTCCTTGTGAGGCCTAGACCTCCGTCTTTGTCCCTGTGTCCTCCTGGGGCAGCAGTTTGGAAAGGCAGCAACAGGGAAGGTTGTTTTTTTTTATTGTTGTTGTTTTTTAATCTCACATACTATGAGTTACGTGGCCTCTTGCCAAGGGTGGAGGAGAGCCCAGTGGGCAGGAGGCATTGGATAAAGATCAAGGAACTGGGCTCCCCAGAAGAGCCTGCCAGGAGAATGCTGACAGCATAGCAGAGAGAGAGCAGGGGTTGGAATGCAGCACCCAAACCTCATAGACTCTAGGGCCCATCTAGGGGGAAAGCTTCAGATGTAGGCCCTAGGGATGCCATTAAGAGCAAAGTGGGCAAGCTCCAAAGAACATGGGAGGCAGACCCTAATTTGATGTCAAAATATCCTTTATCAGATGACAAGGACAGTACACAGTGGTGTGTGTGTGTGTGTGTGTGTGTGTGTGTGTTGCTTAATCCCCTCAATAGATACTGATTCAGGAAAAATGGAGGAAATCTCATAATTTCTCCTACAACGTATGTGTGTAAGGGTGCAGCAGCCTCCTACCCAGTGGTCCTAAAGTACACAATTAATAGAACACTTTCAGGGGAGCTGAAAACTTTAAGAGTCTGAATCTTTAGCTACCACCCACACATCATTGGGTTCCCAGTCCCTGGCATAGTCTCAAGCAGCAAGGCAGATGGGGACCCACGTTTGGGGTGATCAAACTCAATCTCTCCCCAATATATACAAGGAATGCCCTGCCCCCACTCAGTCTTGCCCTTCCATCACAGCCCAACCCCAAGTACAGCACCATTAACCCATGCACTTTGTAGGGTACCATGTAATTTGCTAGTAGAGAATTTAAGAGCAAGGAGATGGTTTCATTCATCTTTTCCTCCCTTCTAGCTTAGAGCATGGCATAGTCTGATATTTATTTATTAAGGAATAAAGGAAGAAGGATGAGGATGGAGGGCTGTGGAGCAGATAGAGACTTAGGTCTACAATAACAGAAGGGAGAGAGAGTTCTCCTAAGCACTCCCTTCCCCTTTTGAAGGGCTCTTTTTAATCCAGTGCCTTTTTCTTTCCTTCTTGCCCCTATCCTTCTTCCAGTAACAAATTCTTTTTTGACTTTCAATGTCACCTAATCTCTTCCTGTGTTTGCTTTATTTCTACCCCTATTTGCTTTCTAGATACTTCTACTTTTCTCTTTTTTATTCTCTGCCTATCTCATCTGTTTCTCTGATTTTTTTTTCTCCTTGAGCTCTTGTTCTATTATCTGATGACTCTTTTTTCCCCTCCTTTTAAATAGCAGTGACAGGGCCCCAGGAGAGTGAAGGGGATAAAAGAATGGCTAAGAGAAGGGGATCATCTGATAGTTTCCCAAGGGCAAAGGGCCAGGTCATCATTCTCCCCTTGCCTCATTCCATTGAATCAGAAATGACCATTCAAGGCTTGTCCTACCTCACCTCTGTCTCCCTCCAGGCTCTGTTCATGTGCCCTTCAGATCTACCAGTTACCATCAACAGGGGAGCTAACCCTTCCAGTCATGACCAGGCCTTCTGTCTTCTACTGCGCCACCTCAGTGAGACAGCCCCATGCCTTGTCTCTGAGCAGTACGAAGACCCATATTCCACAAAAGCCAAGAGAGCTCCCTGTTTTTTCCAGTCTGCTTTCCCAGAAGCTGACATCTGAGAACTTCACATCCCTACATCTAGGCTTGGTTCAGAAGTTCAGAAGTTTCTAGGCAACTAGTCAGACATGGGCAGAGGCTACCTCTCATGAAGGGGTGACTCTGAGTTCCAGCTTCCAAGTGCAGCTTTGCCCTGAGATAGCAACATCTGACTCCGAAGAACCCTGACAGAGTAGTGGCTACGTCTTGTTCAGCTCTGAATCCCAGCCTCAATGGGGAGTGCCTCACCACACTAAGTTCTCTCTGAAGAATCACATGATTTCCTAAAGGCATTAACACTTAAAGTTCATTTCTAAAGCATTATAATATAGAATGAGGTGGGAGATGGCAGAGATTGTGGCTACTAGTCCCAGATGGAGGTCAAGGCATGGTTTTATCTGGAGGCTCCAATGGTGGGTTTTCCAACTGCGATCAGTGACTGCTGGTGATGCCTATGCATCTGGGCTCCAGTGATGTGGAGGAAAGGGAAGACCCTGTGGGTCTTCACCCTTTCAGAACCCTGGATCTGTAGCTGGGAAGAAGATCTTAGCAGGTATGAAAAATGCCACTGAGAGTCACCACCTGTCTGATGTTATTTCCCTCAGCCAATGACTCGCGCTGCTCAGACACCACACCCTTGAAAGGAATTAACAATCCAACATTCTCCCAGCTCTGAAGGAAACATCTGAATAGCTTTGTTTCCAGAATTTCTTGAAATGATGTTTGTGGGTTTCCTTCTTGCACTGTTTAGATTGGTTCTACTGATTTGCAGGGGTGTCCCGCAGCATCTTATAGACATAGGGAGGAATAGCATAATCATTTCATCAGTTTCCACTCCCAGACCCTTACGACTTAGCTCTTGTCATTTGTTATTGAAATCTCAGTGGCCTCTGCACTTTCATCCTCTTCATATTTGCTTCTATTCTGAAGAGACCCTACCAGTCTTCAGTCATTTTGCTCTTTGGCCTTTAACCCCAAACGTGGGGAGATGCTAGGGCTAGCCACATGGGTTTGTTTTCTAATCAGCAAGTAGTAGCTCCTTTCAAGTCACTGAGTCTAAAAACATTTCCTGACTTTTTAGGTCCTTGGGGTCTGTTCAGTTTCAGCACTGGATAGGGTGGGAATGTGCTTTGATGGCCAGCTCTTAGAAGGACAAATAATTTTCCCTCCTTCCCACAAATAAGGGTCCAAATGCAGTGACCTATGACTAACTGAAATGTTATCATTACCTAATTTCCCAAGAGAATTTATTGCCCTTTAGACTGAAGCAAACAAAAGAGTAAGAAAGTCAGTTAAGAGCCAGCTTACAGGCTAAAAGGGAAAGTAAGGAGTGAAGAATAGTAGGTACTGAGAGGAGGAGTGCCCAGGGAGTGAGGGCATAGCACTCCATGGCCCTTGTCCCTGCTCCAGTCCCTTGTGAAAGCTGTCACAATGCAGGCAGAGGCTGGCTCCCAGGAATAGCCCCATGAGAACAGAGGGCCTAGTCAGTTACTTCTGGACCTTTTCCAGTCCCTCTGTCTTTATTTCCTTCATTCCTCACACCTGATCTGTCTCTTGGGGAATCTCTTCTGGTGTCATCCCTTTCCTTGCTCACTGAGGTGCCTCTCTTCATTGCTGACACTCCCTCCCTTCTTGGTTTCCTTCACACAACCTCAGGCTGTCTCATGCTCTCTCAAATTGTGCCATGACCCTCACCTGTAAGACCAAAGGACAGCAAGAGGAAGGAAGTAATTTCTAATTTCTGAGCTGCCCCTGGGAACCTTTGGGCTCCATTTCCTTTGGGCTTACCCCAAGTTGATATCTGTCCCTTCCAAATTCCATCATCATGGGAGCTCCACTATCTTCAGAAACTGCGACCTTATTCTCTACCCTTCAAAGAAGAGTGTTCAGTTCTGTTCTAGGTGGTACCACAAGATATGACTACTTAAAGACTGGCTTCTTCACACATACCTTTCTCCTTTCTCTAAGATTGGTGTCATCTTTCCTAGTTCTTGCCTAGCCCTCCCCCCCCCCCCCCAGTTAGCAGACTGGCCTTCTCTTCGGATTCTACACCCTGCACTACAGCAAAAGGATTACATAGTATGAAATATTTCAGGGCTAATCTGAAGCCCCTATCAGATATTAGCTCTAAAAATACACAGTCTTCAGAGTTTTATGCTGCTCCTGTAACAGGTGAACTTTAATGCCCAAATCCCTTAACCTATTAGAGAGGAAGGTTAATTGCTCCACTGGACAGGGAATTCTGAGGCCAAAAACCATTGTTTCATCCCTCATGCCTTGCAATGACCCCAGTAAAATTTCTGTAATTGATTGAAGTGATTTCTCCATATACATAATAAAAAAATCAAAGTTCATTTTCTGCAGTATTTTAGCTGGGTTTGGTAAGAAATAAGAGGGCAAGCATATGCTGTATCTACATGGATCCAAAACATAGAATGAGTGGGATTTGGTTAGATAGTGAAAGGAAAGAAGGGAAACAGGGAACCCCAGAGAGAAGATACTCATGGTTGCTGCAGAATGTGAGTGGGGCACAGATGTTCCTTTTTGATGACCTCTGTGCAACTGGGAATAAAGAAATCTGTGCCCTGGAGATCCCTTGAAAAATAAGCAGTAGGTTTTCCCCAGTCACTCTTTTATGTTTCAGAGAGCTACATATTAAGGGAGAAAATGATCTTGATATGGAATTAAATAAATCATTTGTCCTTTCCTGTGGCCTGTATTCAGTATCTATTAAATTTCTATCATACGTAATTTTACTATAATAAAGTTTGAGTTTGGAGGTTAAATTTGAGGCCACCACACACTGACTCTACTAATAGGCTTCACAGACTCAAGCAGCTTTACACCCACTGTCACCCCAAGGTCAGAATCTCCTGCAGACCACATCCTACACAGCAAAGCGTGGGCCCAGCTACAGTTCAAGGTTTCAGCTACCAAGGTTTTTGGTGTCCAACTTGATATTTTCTTTTTTTTAAAGATTTTATTTATTTATTTGACAGACATAGATCACAAGTAGGCAGAGAGGCAGGCAGAGAGAGAGAGAGAGAGGGGGAAGCAGGCTCCCTGCTGAGCAGAGAGCCCGATTCGGGGCTCAATCCCAGGACCCTGGGATCATGACCCGAGCCGAAGGCAGAGGCTTTAACCCACTGAGCCACCCAGGTGCCCCCAACTTGATATTTTTTAGGGGATATCCTTTACAATAGAGCTTCTTTAAGAAGTTAGTCATCTTTACCATCCCCTTTGAACCAAGAGTAACTAAAGTAACATACACATTTCTGGAGGATACCACTCCTTCAGGACTAACAAGGTTAGAGCCCAGAGTTCACATTATCTCTTGGCAGGTGTCTTGGCAAGGGCCACCAGTTATCCTAGTGGTATTGCCAAATTTTCCTGCTAGGGTCTCAGGGCTTCTCAACTGGATTTCTGGGGATGGTGGTTCATTCAGCAAGGATAGGCCGGCCCCTGTAACAGTTCTGTCAGTCATAAAGCTTGTTATGTATGGGAGTACCTACAACATGCCTCTCCCTGAGCTTGGCAGTGGACATACCAGAGGACAAAATGAAAGAGCTAATGGTCGTCACTAGCAACAGCACCCAGGTCTTTCTCTTGCCGGAGGTGGCTTCCGGAAACTCTTCCTTCTTCAGTTCACAATGTCTACAGTGTTTCTTGCCTCTTTGAACAATCCTAAGTTCCTATCTTGCCTAACTTCTTCCTCCCCTGTGTTCTGAGATCCTTTTCTTAAACTAGGGTAAAATGCACATAGTATAAGTTACCATCAGTGAAATATAGCACATTCCCCATATAGCACAGTGATAGTGTGCAACTATCACTATCATTTAGTTCCAGACCATTTCACCACCCCAAAAGGAACTTCTGTACTCATTAATGACTGTTGTTCCCTGTCATCTCCTGCTTCCATACCCTCTCTCCTCCTCCTCTTCCTTTTGTCTCCTTCCTCCACCCACCCCCCAACGACCACTATTCTCTGCTTTCTGTCTCTTTGAATTTGCTTGTTCTAGATATTTCTTAAAAATTGAATCATGCAATATGACCTTTTACATCTGGTTTCTTTCACTTAGCATAATGTTTTCAAGGTTCATCCATGCTAAAGCATTTGTCACCATTTCCTCATTTCCTTCCTTTTAATTGCAGATAGTGTTCTATTGTATGGGTATACCATATTTTGTTTATCCATTCAATTGATGGACCTTGGACTCCAAGGTGTTTCTAACTTTTGACTATTATGGATAGTGCCGCTGCGAACATTGGTTTACAAGTTTTTGTTTGAACCCCTGTTTTCATTTCTTCTAAGTAGAAGTCTAGGAGTGGGATTGCTGAGTTACATGGTAATTCTCTTTATTGAGAGACTTCCAAACTTTTTTAAAGATTTATTTGTTTTGAATGGGGGGAGGGGCAGAGGGAAATGGAGAGGAGAATCTCAAGCAGAATTCCTGCTGAGCACGAGCCGTGTGCAGGTCTCTATCTCAGGGCCCTGAGATCATAACCTGAACTGAAACCAAGAGTCAGACACTCAAACCACTGAGCCATGCAGGCAACCCCCTAAACTGTTTTTCACACAGTCTGTGCTATTTTACAATCCAACCAGCAATATGTGAGCGTTCCAATTTCTCCACATTTTTAACAACACTTGTTATTGTCCATTTTTAAATTATAGCCATCCTAAAGGGTGTGAAGTTGTACCCCACTGTGGGTACATTTCCCTAACAACCGATGATGTTGAGCATTGTTTATGCATTTATGACCATTTGTATGTATCCTTTGGAGAAATATATATCCTCCCCTGCCCTGGTGTCTGCCCATTTTTAATTTTTTTTTAGTCTTTTTTTAATGAGTTGGAAGAGTTTTTATATATTTTGGATAATAGATTCTTATCAGATATATAACTTTAAAACATTTTCTCTTATTCACTAGGTTGTCTTTTCACTTTCTTTTTAGTGCCCTTTGATGCACAGAAGTTTTAATTTTTTTATGTAATTTATTTATCTATTTATTTTATTGCTTGTGATTTTGGTGTCATATCTTTGAAACCCTTGCCAAATCTAGGATCATTGAGATTTACCTCTATATTTTCTTCTAAGAGTTTTATGGTTTTACCTCATATTTAGAACATTGATTCCTTTTGAGTTAATTTTTGTATATCGTGTGAGGTAAGGGTCCTACATCATTCTTTTGCCTGTGGTTATCCTGTTGTCCCAGGACCGACAATTTGTTGAAGGACTGTTCTTTTACCATTGAATAGTCTTGGCATGCTTGTCAAAATCAATTGACTTTAGATTTATGGCTATATTTCTCGAACCTCAATTCTAGTTCATTGACCTATATATCAGTGTTATTCCAGTACTACATTTTTTTAAAGTAGACTCCATGCCCAGTGTGGTACCCAATGCAGGACTTGAACTCATGACCCTGGAATCAAGACCTGAGCTGAGATCAAGAGTCAGACACTTAACCAACTAAGTCACTAAGGTGTCCCAGTACTGCATTGTTTTGAAGTAACCTTTGCAGTAAATTTTGAAATCATGAAGTAAGCATTAGTTCCCAGATGTGTTCTTCTAGTTCAAGATTTTTTGGCTATTTGAAGCCCCTTACAATTCCATATGAATTTTAGAATGAATTTTTCCATTTTTGCAAAAAATTTTCTTGATTTTCTGGATAAAAATTATATTCAAACTGTGAACTGCTTTGGGTGTTATTGCCATCTTAATATTAAGTCTTTCAATCCATGCACATGGGATGTCTTTCCACTTACTCATGTCTTCTTTAATTTCTATTAGCAATGTTTTGTAGTTTTCTGGTTATAAGTCTTCCACCACGTTGGTTAATTTTATTTCCCAGTATTTATTTTTCTTGATACTGTGTAAATGAAATTGTGTTCTTTTTTTAAAGATTTTATTTATTTATCTGACAGAGAGAGATCACAAGTAGGCAGAGAGGCAGGCAGAGAGAGAGAAAGGCAGGCAAGCAGGCTCCCTGCTGAGCAGAGAACCCAATGGGGAGCTCAATTCCAGGACCCTGGGATCATGACCTGAGCTGAAGGTAAAGGTAAACCTGAGCTTAACCCACTGAGGCACCCAGGCACCCCTGAAATTGCGTTAATTCCTATTTGGATTGTTCATTGCTAGTGTATATAAATACAACTGATTTTTGGTTTTGTACCCTGAAACTTTGCTGAATTTATGAGCTCTTCTAATTTGGGGGATTTTTGTTTGTTTGATTTTGTTTGTTTTGTAAATTCTTTAGGATTTCCTGCATGTAGGATCATGTAACCTGTGAATAGAGAATTTTTGTTCCTCTTTTTCAATTTGGATGCATTGTTTTTCCTTGAATAATTGCTCTGGCTAGAACTTCTAGTACAATGTTGGCTAGTAGTTGTAAAAGTGAGCATCCTTGTTTTATTCCTGATCTTTATGGAAAAGATTCTGGTCTTTTACCATTGAATATGATGTTAACTGTGGGTTTTTCCTTAAATGTCTTTTATTATGTTGAGGAAATTTCCTTCTATTATTTATAGTTTCTGAATTTTTTTTTTTTT
>ML103204.1:0-22516 GCA_003697995.1 Taxidea taxus jeffersonii
GGAGACAAACCAAAAGAGACTCTTAATGTCATAAAACAAACTGAGGGGGGTGGGGGGAAGAGGGGTTGGGAGAGGGTGGTGGGGTTACATTATATGTTTAAATAAAGCTTAAATAAAGTTAAAAAAAATATTTGGATAACCTTCAAAATATCTAACTTAAACAATTTCAGGCATCAAAAGTATTTAGGCACATCCCACCTAATGCACTATTTAACAGCACCAGCATTAAGCAATATGGATATCTGGATTGTGTAAATCAACTCAGAGATAATAGTCACTAACTCTCAACATAGAGACAACATAAATGTGGTTCCATGTCATAGAACTTGCATCTTCTTTTATAATGACACCAAAAGTGGCCTATGTTATTTATCATTATTGAAAATTTCCAAATCTCCATTTGTGGAGCCCCAGTGCCTGAGGTTATAATCTGTCTTGTTAACTTCCCTGATCAAAACCATACACCCAATAGCCCTTCCAGAGATCATTTGACGAACTGATCTATGCCGTTTTGCCATGACTCATTGCAAAGACATTTTCATTTTAATGAAAAGCTCTTGGAAATATTCCAGAGGAATGAGTCTAATGGCAGGAATTCCATGAAGATTGTCTGTGGAGATGTTTTGGAGTAGGTTGAACTTTTAGAACATTTCAAAGCTTCTATCCTGTCCTGACCAGACGTAGGGTTGACAGATTTGTGATACATATACAAGAAAGATATACATATCTTTCTTTCTTATGGAGATTTCATCGCCTTTAACTGGAAGAAATGAAAGTGAGAATTCTTATGATTACAGAGCCAGAGACAAATGGTCTTGAGCAATACTATCCAATATAAATATAAGCTATGTATGAAATTTAAATTTTTCTAGGAGTCACATTAAAAAATGTGAAACAAAAGAGGTATAATTAATTTTAATAATATGTTTTATTGGACCCAATATAGCCACAATATTATTTCAAAACATAATAAATATTTTAAAACGATCAAGATATTTTAATTCTTTTTCCTATTGTCTGTTTTATTTATTCATTTATTTTTTATTTTATTTTACTTTTTCAGTGTCCCAAGATTCATTGTTTATACACCACACCCAGTGCTCCATGCCTTCCTTAAGACGCACCACGAGGCTCACCCATCCTCCTACCCCTTCCAAAAACCTCAGTTTGTATCTCAGAGTCCAGAGTTTCTCATGGTTCGTCTCCCCTCTGATTTGCCCCAATTCACTTTTCCTTTCCTTCCTATTGTCTCTGAAATCTATATGTGTTTTACACATATAGTACATCTTGATTTGGACTAGCCATATTTCAAATGCTCAATAACCACATATGTCTAGCGGCTACCACCTTGGACATTGTAGTATAGATACAGAGGTGATTTAGAAGAGTGAGCTGGGCTTCAGATGGTTTAAGAGTTGGAACCAGCATAACATAATGAGAAAAAGGTGGATTTTTGTTTAATAACATTCAAATTCCAGCATCCCTAATTAAATAAGAACCTTCAGAAAAATTGCCTTAAATGTGTCTAAGTCTGTTTGCATGTTTGTCAAGTATAGATAATGTTATTTCATGGGGCTACAGATAAGATCAAATGAGATGAAGTGCATAATTCTTTGGCCACACTGTAGATAGTCATCAAACTTGTCTTGAATCCTTTAGAGGGAATATATCCTGTAAATTTATTAATTCAACAATATATATTTATTGAGTGACTGCTGTTCCATATCAGTGAACAAAACAAACATACCTAGAAAGTAGAGGAAAATTGACAATAAAAAAATAAAGATGTTGTCATATGTTGGAGAAGTGATAAATGCTATAGGAAAAATAAAACCAAGGAAAGTTAGGAGGAACCAGGTATGGAGACAATCTGGCATACTTTTTTTTTTTTTTTTTTAAGATTTTATTTATTTATTTGACAGAGAGAGAGAGATCACAAGTAGGCAGAGCAGCAGGCAGAGGGCGGGGGGGGGGAGCAGGCTCCCCGCTGAGCAGAGAGCCCGATGTGGGGCTCAATCCAGGATGCTGGGATCATGACCTGGGCTGAAGGCAGAGGCTTAACCCACTGAGCCACCCAGGTGCCCCAATCTGGCATACTTTTAAATTAAGTAGACAGACTAATGGAGGAAGACGCATCTGGGCAAAGACTTAAAGGAGGTGGAAGAGTTGACGATTAGATTTCTGAAGGACACACATGCAGACAGGTTGTCATGCTGGGATAAACACCTAACCATGACGTAGGTTATGCCTGGTATGTTTGAGGAACCACAAGGAGAACAGTATGGCTGGAGTGCAGGGAGTGAAGGTGAAGTGATAGGAGATAAAGTGAGAAAGGTCCTGATCATATGGGTCCTAGTAAGCAATTGGAAGAATTCAGGTTCTCGCTTGGACTGAGACAGAAGCTGCTGCAAGATTTTAAGTGGGGACTAGTAGGTTCTCTTGTGCTCTTTAAAAGCATCACACTGACATCTGGGTTGAGAACAGGCCGTGGGTGGTGAGAGTGGGAGAAAGTGGCACTATGATTAAGAGAAGAAACACAGAGACAGGTCAGGGCTATGGCAGTCATGGAGAAAAATTGGTGGTGGCTTGGACCAGGATGGTAGAGTGGAGGTAAAAGTGTTGAGAAGTGGTGAGTCTCCAGATCTGTACTGAAGGCAGGACCAATGCTACTTCCCAATTGGTTGAGCATGGGAGAGAGAGAGGGATCAAGGATGATACCAGCATGTTTAGAATAGGAAGTTATGTGCCTGTAATTAACTTAAATAAGAAGACTGAAGATGGAGAAGTTTGGGGGAAGACTAGTAGTTCCATTTTGGACAAATTGGATCTGAGATGCGCCCTTATTCCCTTTTGGCTCTCAGAACAAAAGCTATAGGTCAGAGTCTGTGAGATATCTCTCAGGGGAAACCACTAAGCCACTGAAAGAAAAACACCTGGGGGTCCAGGAGTGGGAGATCTCCCATCCAAATGTCAAATCACCTCACTGAAAAGCTCATCAAAAGAAAGTCACCTGTCAATTCTGAAGCACATACTTTTTTTTTTCTTTTCCATTTTAACAACTTGGAAATTTAGATGCATCTTAGTATTGTACAACCACCATTGGCCATGGGACAGTCATGAGGTGCACGTGCAAAGCAGATTTCTTTTTTTCCTGGTAATAGTACATCCCTATTGGTATAACTAAAAATTATAACCTATCTATATACACGAGACCTGAATCCTTGTGCTCTATTAAAGTTGGAAGTCAGTAATAATATTCAATAGCAAAAACAAAAACAAAAGAACACCAAACATCAAAAAGCAGTAGAAGCTATTTTTGCTATAAACCACATGGAATCATACGTTTCTCTATAGATCTTCTATAAATAAAAATAAGTTATAAAAAATAGGATGTTGGGGCACCTGAGTGGCTCAGTGGGTTAAAGCCTCTGCCTTCTGCTCAGGTCATGATCCCAGGGTCCTGGGAGCCCCGCATAGGGCTCTCTGCTCAGCAGGGAGCCTGCTTCCCCCTCTCTCTCTGCCTGCCTCTCTGCCTACTTGTGATCTCTCTCTGCAAATAAATAAATAAAATCTTTAAAAAAAATAGGATGTGATATAACACTATGTAACATGCTTATGCTTTAAGTCTTTCCAGAGACCTGTCCTTCCAAAAGCCATCTTCCCCACCACCACTAGAAGGATTTTCTAGAACTTGCTTATATTTAGAGTATTTCCAGAGACCTGTTTTGAAAATTTTGTACAAGGTTTTCACATCTTTTAAGTTAATGCAGCAAAACCAGCATGTAAGGCATGCTGTCATGGGAGGGGCTGTCATGGGAGCTAGAGCCTTGAAAAGAAAGAGAAACTCCTAGAATCCAGGAGACCCAACAGGAAGTGAACCATTATACAGCTAGACTCCCTCTGGGAAGCAGGTGGAACAGGTAATCCTATAATTGTTACTGAGATGAAGAACATCCTGTTAGGTGTAGCAGCTGAGGGTTCCTTGCCAACTCCACAGACTACTGGCATCTGCTGATAGACCCACATGCAGCCTGTGTAGACTCCTTTGAGTCTAGTGGAGTTGACCATCAATATTCAAGTGACCAAAACTCAGTGTTCAGATGGAACTGTGTCCAGGGCAGGATTCATATGCTTTTTTTTTTTTTTTTTAATAACCAGAATAAGACAAGGTGAGGAAGACGGCTATCTAGTTCTATTGTTCTATAAATCAGAGACCTGTTTGTTTAATATGGGATACAATCTTTTCAAAAGAAGAATTGGAGGCTAAAATAGCTTAAGAATCTTGATCTGATGTTAAATCAAGGGAAGAATGTACATTTATAAGAAAAGTACAAGCTGAGTTTCCATGATAAAGATAAACATTTCAAGTTGCTGATGTCATTGAAAAGGAAAATGTGGGGACGCCTGGGTGGCTCAGTTGGTTAAGCGGCTGCCTTAGGCTCAGGTCATGATCCTAGCGTCCTGGGATTGAGTCCCACATCAGGCTCCTTGCTCAGCGGGAGCCTGCTCCTCCCTCTGCCTCTGCCTGTCTCTCTGTCTGCCTGTGCTCGCTCTCTCCCTCTCTCTAACTAATAAATAAAAAAAAAAAGAAAAGGAAAATGTGTATAAAAGTATATAGTGAGGCAAATTTTAAAAGAGAGACAAACGCGCTTGTTTTATCAAGTATCCAAAAAGCCGAGATAATCTGAAAAACAAACCTTAAAAGATGTAGTCAGTTACGAGTCCCTCAAGTGAGAATGTACTGAAATGTCTGTTTCCAGCTACATAATATCTTTTCCATAAGAATAACAGTGCAACCACAAATCTTTAGAGTATGCATAAATGAATAAACAGAGGAATGGATGAATATAGAACTGTTCAATAAAGCAGAAAGAGAAGTTAGAAAAATGAGATAAAGTAAGGAAAAACTTAAGTGTATAGTGTGTTGATATAGTAGTGAGAAAAAAAAAAGCAACAACAAAATCCTCTGCTCTCAGAAGAGTATATCTTATAGGATCAGGGAAAAAAACCAAACCCAAATGCAACAAATCAAAAGCACAAAGCTTCTAGACAGTGTGAATAGCAAAAATGGTTGGGTACTTTTGTTTCTTTTCTTTCTTTTTTTTTTTTTTTTTTGATGGGAGAGAGATGGGTATTATTATTACTGGTGTCCCTCCAGTTAAGGAAACTTTTAAACAAACATCCTTTCTTATGGAACCAATTAATTTGGAGATAGATCTATTCTAAAAATATTACCCCCCAAATTCATCCTTTAATTTGCAAACTTTTTCTAAAGCCCTCTTTTTTATTTTTTTTTAAGCCAATTGTTCCACCAAGTGAGAAATAATTGAACTGGAGAAAATGGCTGAAATGCAAGTGACTTCTCTACCACTTTGGGGGGTGAAAAATATAAAGCTGAGTTCATTTTTCAGCCAGTGACAATAGCTGAATGTAATGACCATGCTCCATAGTGTCACTTAGTGGTCTTGAGGGACAGGATCTAGAACCCAGGCATATACTAGAAAGATGTACAGTTGACTTCAGAAGCCAGCCATTCCAGAAAACAGCCTTCCCTTTTGATTGGGGAAGGTTTGGACAGTATGACTAGCTGACGCGAGAGCTCTGTGATGAGGCTGAAACTCTCCAATGATCCCTACACTATGTTTTTCACAGGACTGACCTGAGTTATTTTTACAAAGCTAAAACCAAGACTTTAAAATCGGGTTTCCACATATCTGATGTGAAACCCCTCAGTCTGGCATTTTTGAGATTTTTAAAAAATATTTTATTTATTTATTTGAGAGAGAGGCAGTGAGAGAGAGCATGAACGAGGAGAAGGTCAGAGGGAGAAGCAGACTCCCCATGGAGCTGGGATCCCGATGCGGGACGCCATCCCGGGACTCCAGGATCATGACCTGAGCCGAAGGCAGTCGCTCAACCAACTGAGCCACCCAGGCGCCCTGAGATTTCTGTCTGAGAACCAGAGAGAAAATATGATACAAATAAATATATGGTTTTATGCAGGCATCATTCCAAGTATACAAACCACCTCATTCTCATGTTACACTCTCCTGTGTTGGGGTAACAATAAAGGCAGGGGACTAGTAGGTTCTAGTCTCCTATATTGGTTTGTCACTTGGCAAGGTCATGGGCCTCACTGACGGGAACATGCATTTAACACTGTCCTTTGTTTCCAGGATCATTGCGACTAACTTACCTACTTGTGGCCTTATCTCCCACATTGTTGCCAGTCCACCTTCTAGAGTGTAAATATAATTGTCTTGTTCCCTTCCTTAAACCCTTTATGGAGTTCTCTTTGCCCTCTTCATAAAGTTCAAATTCTTTAAGGGACATGCAGGGACCCTCAAGACTCAACCTTTCCTCCTCGATCTCCAAGACCTGACAGACTGAGCCCTATCAGGCACACCTGGGCCCTGACTCCTGTTGCTCCCACTGCTGCAACACACTTCCCCAACCCTTCTTTACCTGTGCTATTCCCGCTCATCCTCTGTCCTTCCCCAAACTCAAGCTTAGGTTGGGGCCTCTCCCTTACTCCTCTAGAGTGTTCCATATGATCCATAATGTAATAGTTAATACTCTGATCATCACTCCTCCAGTAAATTATTAATTGCTGGAGTGTCTTTTATCTCTATATCCCAGCACCTGGAGGAGTGCCAGAGATATAGTTAATCTTGATAAATATTTAAATGAAAGAAGGCATGAGTAATTGAATCAGTGGCCTGCTTTCTGTCCCCTAGTACTTCCAGACAATCAACTTAGTTCCAAATATAAATGTGACATAATGCTTAGTGGGACTTACCTGTGATTATGAAACCACAGAATCAGACGACGATGGTGAGTCACATTTTAAAGAGAACCCACAACAATAAAAGCCAGGGCATTCCCACCCCAGATCTGATGACAACTAATCACCACTTACTTCCAGACTCACCTCACAAGTCTTCTCTGAAAAGGAGTCTTGGGAGGGGGAGGAAAGTGGACCTCATTGACCTTATGGGGACTGTGGTGTTCATGTAGGGTTTATTCTCCACACCCTCCAAAATCAAGTGATGGAGGAGAGTGCAAAAGACCCATGTGCATCTATGAGAAGTGCCAGCAAGAAAGGAAGCTTGACTCTTCTTCTCCAGCAAGATGCTGCCTGAATGTGGTGAAGGAGTCCTTGGTAAAGGCCAGAGTGTCCTCTGGAATAGGAATGTACAAACATGGAAACTTGTGTTTACTTCTAAGATGGATTCCTAAAGACACAGGTTTGGTGGTGAAGCTCATGTAAGTAGGCAAGAAAAGGCTGTAGCATCACATGCCTGGAAAGAAAAGGACAGGAGAGGATACCCTCTTTACAATTTGTCATGTCCTTTGACCCTGTGAAAGAGCTTGGAGTACAGGACAAGCAGCAGGAAGTATGGAGAAGGCAAGCTGAGGTATGCCCTGCCGGACAGGGCAATTGAGTGTCTCTCTCTGAAGGGATCCTCAGCAACAGAGAGACACTCAACATTATGTGTTCTGTCTACAGAGACTACTGTATCAGCAGAGGACAACCAAGAGTAGATATAACAGGAGGAAGGCAAGCAACCCTCTCCACAACCTGCATGCAACCAGTGATTTAAGATATTCCTTGCCTTCTCTATGTTTCCCTCCTGCCTCCCTCCAAGCTAGAAGGAACCAGACCCAATTGAGAGAAGCCATTTGCAGAGACAGACTAGACATCCCATCACCTCCTTCAGTTCCAAGCAGACAGGTTCATGGATCAAACCTGTGCTGGGATATAGGAGCCAGAACAGGCTACATTTCCCTACACTCTTTCAGAAAAGCCCCATGTCTCAAAGGCCTAACATAACAGGTTGCTTCTCACTCATGCTATATTTCTAAATCACAGGGGAGTGTGGGAGTTTGGCAGGGGAGCGTGCTCACAGTGGTCACTTAAAGACCTAGGCTGAGGGAGGCTTTACATGGACCTGTGCTTGGAGGAAGGAAGGAAATGCAGAAAATGACCCACCAGCTCTTAATACCTCTGCCCAGATATGATATATGTCATTTCTGCTTAAATTTTATTGCACAAACACAAGTCATATGGCCACCCTAATTTGAAAGCCTGTGGGGAGTGCTTTCCTGTCATTTCCTCATTAAAAGAACTAGAAGGTTTCTTTTTTTTTAAACTTTTTAAAACTTTAAATTTTATTAAAAAGGACTAGAAGAGGGGCCACTGGGTGGTTCAGTTGGATAAGGCTCTGCCTTTGGCTAAGGTCATGATCCCAGGCTCCTAGGATGGAGCCCCACCTGCTGCTCTCCTTGCTTGTGTGTGCTCTCTCTGTCAGATAAATAAATAAAATCTTAAAAAAAAAAAAAAAAAGGACTAGAATATCCTTACACAGCCTTAATAATTTACCACATTGGGGGTGGAAGAAAAGAAGGTCAAGGTGAAACTCAAATTCAGTTTAAACTTGAAATACTGAACTGGAGTAGATTATCATAACTGAAAGTGATCAAAAAAATCTAGAATCTGCCAAAGATACAATTAAGGGATCACAAGAGATAAGTCAAAAGAGCATAGCTGGAAACAATGTTTAGAAAAGAGAAAACTGCTTCATGTTTAGAACCACTTGGCAGAGACTCTTCATTAAATTGGCCATATTCTTACCAGAAGAATGTTCTAGAACAAAACTCTACAAAAGCAGTGAATAAATTCTACTTCAAGTGCATCGTTTGACCATTTCTTCCTCTGTGGAATGTTTATCTTTCTCATACCTAACCAGGGGAATTAAGGAATAAGTGACAGTGGTATAGAAAAAACTTGGGAGAGAACATTTAATTCTGAAATTTCTTAGGAAGAAAAGTATCTTCCAGTAAAAATATTACATTAGCAAGTGGAAGAATTCCTTAAAAATTAGCCCTGAAGTCCTAAATCAGGGCATGAAAATTCTCAAATATGTAAGGAAATTATCTCACTTTGGAAAATTCCAATTTGGAATTATTTTCACTTCATTGTAAGCACAAAATCCATCCCAATTCCTTTGAGTTTAAATTGAAAAAAGTCATTTATTTTGATAAATTGATTCAAATATGGACTCCTTCCAAACTGACTTTTTGAAGAAATTCATAGGTTAGACATTATTTCACTTTTCATAGTGAAAAACACTGCTTGATACTTGGAAAGTCTCCCAACACAGACCTTGATAGATATTGGCGATTTCCATTTGATGAAATTGGTTTCTTTTGCTTTACTTCCTATCAAATAGTGTAAGGACAGAATTTTTAGTGTCATGGATGATCTAAGGAAATAAAAATTTAATATATTTGGTGCTGAATTAATAAGAGAATTTTTTTCTTTTTTTTTAAGATCTTATTTATTTATTTGACAGAGATCACAAGTAGGCAGAGAGGCACGCAGAGAGAGAGGAAGGGAAGCAGGCTCTCCGCTGAGCAGAGAGCCCAATGTGGGGCTTGATCCCAGGAACGTGGGATCATGACATGAGCCAAAGGCAGAGGCTTTAACCCACTGAGCCACCCAGGCGCCTCTGGAAGGTTTTTCTACAATGTCCCAGAGGGTCCAAGGCAGAGTCACGCCCAGGGTTTCACGGCAGTGACCCCCTCACTCATGCTGGGCTAATGCAACTGGTGACTAGGCTGAAGACAATGCTCATTTATCATTTATCATTCTAAGAAGTCTAAGGCCCTTAGGAATGATGCTAAACCTATTCTGCCTGTGCTCTATAAGTGGAACAACAAAGCCTGGATGACAGCACATCTGTTTGCAATACGGTCTACTGAATACTGGAAGCCCACTATTGAGACTTGCTCAGAAAAACGATTTCTTTCAAAATATTATTTCTCATTGACAATGCCCCTGGTCACCCAAGAGCTCTGATGTAGACATACAATGAGATTAATGTTCTCTTTGTGCCTGCTAACACAACATGCATTCTATATTCTCATAAGTCAAGGAGCAATTTCAATTTTCATGACTTATTCTTTAAGAAATATATTTTGTAAGGTTATAGCTGCCATAAAGAGTGATCCCTCTGATGGATCCATGCAAAGTCCACTGAAAACCTTCTGGAAAGGACTCACCATTCTAGATGCCATTAAGAACATTCATGGGAAGAGGTCAAAATATCCACATTAATAGGAGTTTGGAAGAAGTTGGTTTCCACCCTCCCAGAGGACTTGGAGGAGTTCAGGGAATCTGTGGAGACAGTCATTGCAGAGGTGGTGGAAACAGCAAGGGAACTGGAGTTAGAAGTGGGGCGAGAAGATGGGACCGCATTGCTGCCATCTCATGATCAGACTTGAACAGATGAGGAGTTGCTTCTCGTTGATGAGCAAAGAAAGTGGATTCTTGAGAGAGAAGCTACTCCTGTTGTAGATGCCATAAGGATTGTGGAAAGGACAAAAAAGGATTTAGAATCTTACATCAACTTCACTGATAAAGCAGCAGCAGGGTTTGAGAGGATTGACTCCATAGTTTTGAACGAAGTTCTACTGTGGATAATTAGTCAGCAGCCATCAGCACTGAGGCAAGAACCTCCCCCCAGCAAAAAGATAATGACTCACTGAAACCTAAGATGGTGGTTAGCATTTTTTGGCAATAAAGAATTTTTTTAACTCTGACTTTTTTAAATTAAAGCATAATTAACATACAATGTTATATTATTTTCAGGTGTATAACATATTGATTCAACAGTTATATACATTACTCACTGCTCACCATGATAAGTATAGTCACCACCTGTCACAATTCTATTCCCAATGCTGCTTTTCATCTCCATGACTTATTTATTTTATTTTTTTATTTATTTTTATTTTTATTTAAACATATAAGACTTATTTATTTTATAACTAAAAGTTTGTACCTCTTACCCACCTTTATCTACTTCACCCATCCCCCCACTCACTTGCCCTCTAGTAATAAAATATTTTTTAATTAAGGTATATACATTTTTTTTAGACATCATGTTATTTCATACTTAAAAGACTACAGTATAGTATGAACATAACTTTTCTAGGCACTGGGAAATTTTAAAAAATGACTCACTTAATTGTGATATTTGCTTTATTGTTGTGGTCTGGATCTAAACCCACAATATCACCAAGGTATGCTTGTATATATATTCAGTATATAAAAGTCTGTCCTTCATGCTCAGATTTCACTTGGAACCAAAGTATTTACTAAGTGGGAATGGAAATATGGAATCAGGAGGCTTCTATTCTTTGTATTTTTCAGATTTTTTAAAAAGATTTACTTATTTATGGGGGGCCTGGGTGGCTCAGTCAGCTAAGTAAGTATCTGCCTTCAGTTCAGGTCATGATCCCAGGGTCCTGGGGTGGAGCCCCTATGGGGCTCTCTGCTCAGCAGGGAGCCTGCTTTTCCTTCTCCCTCTGCCTGCCTTTCTGCCTACTTGTGCTCCCTTTCTGTGTCAAATAAATAAATAAAGTCTTTAAAAATTTTTTTAAAAGATATATTTCTTTATTTTTAGAGACAGAGCAAAAGTGAGAGGGGCATGGGGAGAAAGAGAGAGAATCTCAAGTAGACTCCATGCTGAGCATGGAGCCCAACACAGGGCTCTATCTCACAACCCTGAGATCATGACCTAAGCCAGAACCAAGAGTTGGTTCCCCAACAGACTGTGCCACCCAGGTACCCTGAGAGGCTCCTATTCCTGTTCTCTCTTGGTAACTAGCTGTGTGATCAGGTTTTTCATTTGTGAACTGAGTAGAACCAGATGATCTCTAAGATCTCTTCATTTTTATAGAGATTAAAAAGTGATTAAATGTATTATCATATAAAAGTTATACTTCACATCAATAGTACATTTCCTTTGTTGAACCACCAGATGATTTTATGTTTTAACAATTCAGAATTTGCATGAAGTACTCTCTGCAATGTTTTTGACCCCGTGAAAACACTAAGAAAACTAATTGAATCAATTGGCAAGAAGTATTGATCATATTTTTCTTTGAGATTAGAACCTGAAGAAGTCTCTTAGATTATCACTTGATTATAATTTTGGTTATACACTCTCTTGCCAAAATCTCCCATTACACTCTCCCTCTCCAGTGAGTTAACAGATATTCTACTTTTATTTATTTTTTATTTTTTTAAAGATATTCTACTTTTAAAAAAAGGATCCTATTGTCAAATAATTTGGGGAATGATGGGGTAACACAGTTAAAGCAGTCACATTACCACATTCAGAACATTGAACTTGCTAATATGGATTTTCTTCTCCTATTAGGAGTGTAGCATGCTACAAGGGGAGGTGTCTGATGCCATATCAGTAGATAATCTTCCCATGCACACACAGCTCCCAGGAGGAGTAATAAGACACGGAGAGTTCTGGTCAGAGCAAATCTTTCTGCACCAAGTATGTAGAGACTATGTCAAACCCAGATTTGTTATGAAGAGTGGTAAGGGTAGATCTGGAACTAGTTCAAAAAAAAAAGTTCAATTTAAGCCATTTACATTTCAATTTCAAGAACTCCCTACAAAGTAAAGGCAAGTAAACATGGAAAAGATTTTCCAATAGGCAGTGGGGTTTAGTCATTGAAAATGTTCACTCAGAGGCAATCAGGAATGATAAGAACCAGGTCCTCCAGGAGGTGGGATGTGATTTTGGTTGAGCAGACTCTACCTCTCACTGCACATACCTTGTGAAGGGCAGGAGCTTACTCAGGGAGTGGCTTCATGGCAGGACTCTTGTCATTCAGGTCATTTTTCTGAGGCATGCGAGTTGGTAACCACAAAGACAGGGACAATGCTCTTCTGTATGGCCTGGAGGCCTAGACTGAATACAGGCCAGGGAAAGGAGGAGCACTCTTCCCAGGGCCTCCATAGTGCCTACCTCTACCACCAGGGACACCCAGCCCAGCCTGGTCCCATGTACTGTCCACAGGACAAAGTTCATAAATAAGGCATCAGGATTTAAAGATTAAGAACATGGCCTTTACGGATGCCTGGGTGGCTCAGTTGGTTAAGCTACTGCCTTTGGCTCAGGTCATGATCCCACATTGGGGTCCCTTGCTCCGCAGGGAATCTGCTTCTCCCTCTGACCCTCCTGCTTCTCATGCTCTCTCTCTATCTCTCACTCTCTCTCAAATAAATAAATTTTTTAAAAAATCTTTAAAGAAAAGAAAAAAAGAACATAGCTTTTAGAGTCAGACCACCTGAGTGGGACTCTTTCTAGATGGATAAAATTTAAATATGAGAGAAAACACCTTAGTATTTCTATAGGTGACAAAAGAGAGATGGTATATTATACATATATTCCGGGATGATACATTATACATTTTCTCTTGGATTTAACAAATTCTATATTACATTATTTAATTTTTTCCATTTGCCGTAATTAGTGGCAAAATCTGTTCAAATACATCATAAAATGTAGCTCTGTCTTACACTTGTATCTTTTATGTGTTTTCTATAAATTTCAATTTACATAATCAGAAATCAAACTAAATTCATCATCATTATAAGACATGGAAAAAAATCAAACCAAACAGCCTTCAGGATATTGTTCAGCTGGGTTATAAGAAATGACCCACAATAATTTCAAAGAGAACTTTCACTTTATCTAAATTTTATTTTTGCTAAGTGAGTCCAATTACAACTCTGTTTCTCTTAATAGCTTGGGATTTCTTCTTATGGTCTCCAGGCAAAACCTCTGTTTGATCTTCCTAGAGTGAAACTCCTTCCCCAGCTGTCAAAGATACACTTGAATTGTTGGTATATTTTTCACTTATCATTCACTACCAGCCCTGGAGTATCTTGATTTCTTTGTTCTCCAAATGCTTGCCATTGCCAGTGGGGGCACATTAAGCATATTGTAACATAATTAACATTGAATGTTCTTTGGAAAGTAAAGAGGAGGTTTTGTTTCTTTTTTTAACTCTGTATTTGTAGCCCTTCCCACACTATGCCACAACATCCCAATGAACATGAAAAAAGTACAGGCATCTGTGGAACATCTGATATCCCTGTGATGCTGGTGTCCAGACCATCCAGTTGTTCCAACATACTATCTGAAATTCACACCATCACACCTGACCTCTTGCTCCTCTTTGTCGTTGTCATCTGTAGAACCCACACCACTCCCTCTCGTTCAGCAAGTGATGACTTTATCAACTGAGCTTTCTTCACTTCCCCACCACTACTCCTGTCCTCATTCTAACAACTTGAGCATCCATGTAGACAACCAATTCAGCATCTTGATCTGTCAAATCCTCTGGTTCTTTGCTTTTAATGACCTGTTACTTCCTCCACCTCAGCAGGTATTCTAGAATTGCAAAACACCCTCTCTCTGAGAACTACATTTCTTCCTTCCAACTCACCTACCCCGGTGCTGCTTCAGAAATCTCCAGACTTACCAAAGCGTTGACCTACCCATTTTCTACTATCACCCTTCCCTCTATACTTGTGTCCCTTCTTGCTCAGCATAAATTCCACACACCACAGTTATAAACTTAACCCCCTCATTCTTCTCTTCCTCACTTAACTGGCCTTATACAGCTGAAAAACTATGCAAGCCCTACTATCCACCCACAAACCCCACTATCCACCTGCTCCCTGCCTGCACTCACTCAGGTCAACAATGCCACAAATACACAATCAAGCATACACACTTCTCCTTAAGTTCATAGTGACAATCTCAAATGAGCACATTTTTAATATGTATACTTGTCCACTCTCCAAAAAAGCAATTTCCTATCTTCTTTCTATTCAGTACTGCCCAACACACACATAAACACATACCCACACACACACACACACACACCATTCACTCTTCTCTGTGACTTTTGCTTTACCAATGATCTTTCTTCATATGTTACTGAAAGAAATAGAGACAATCAGATAGATACAGAATTTGATTCACTTTACCTCGACTAACCTAGGTTAAGAACTTTGTTAATGGGTATAATGATGGATCAAGATAGACAATATGTTTTAAAAAGTGTAATTACATTTTGCTTAGCTGAGTTTGCAAATTTAGAATATTATATCTTCAAGAAAAGCAGGCTACTTCACTTGTTGTGATGAGCACTAGTGTTCTATATAAATGATGAATCACTAAATTCTATACCTGAAACTAATATTATACTGTATGCCAATTGGAATTTAAATAAAAATTTGGAGGAAAAAAACAGGCCACTTAACAGTATCTTTTAAATATTCATCAAAATATATTTTTAAAATATTACCACATGATAGTATAGTTAGGTGTGTTCATATCTGATTAAGTTTTAAAATTCAGTCTTATTTGAGGATCAGTGGCAACTAAAAATGATCTGTTGGGTAATGGAACTCTTTCATGAAGGCACGCAGATGTTAGAAAGTTGGAGAAAAACTAGTATGTTGGATAGAAAGATGTTTGAGAAGATTTAACATGCTAAAACATATGAGTGAAGCAAACAAAATAAAATTTAAGAAAGAGAAATATATAACTCTTCATTTAGTTTAAAAGCAAATTTGTGATACAATATAGATCGGACAACACTGAACTGACAAAAGTAAATGTACAGACTAGTTTTGCATGAACATAAGACTTATGTTCATTACAAAGAAAGCAATAGACTCACCATCCCAGGCACAGGCCAGACCTCGGCTAAAGTTCTGGGTTTAATCCCAGAGATTTTATTTCAGGAAAGAGATGTAACATCTACAATTCATCAACTGGAGGGAAGGCAGGATAGAGAGGAGGAGACCTTGTTGCGCGTGAGTACCTCCCTGAGGAGCTATGCTGCAGATCCTGCGAGGACTGAAAGACAAATCTGAGGCTGTTTGGTAGAGTTGAGTAGGGCATCCTTCATGAGTGGGTTTGAATCCCAGCTCTGCCAGTGACACACTCTGTAGACTGGGGCAAGTTGATTCACCTCTCCCGGTCTCAGTAGCTTCATTTTCAAAAGGTTTTGAGATAAACTTACTAACAACTATCTCACTAAAATGGTGTGAAAACCAAATGAGGTAATTCATTTGAAACAATTAGCCCATCCCTGGCACATAATCAATGC
Source organism: Taxidea taxus jeffersonii (assembly GCA_003697995.1). Lineage (NCBI taxonomy): Eukaryota > Metazoa > Chordata > Mammalia > Carnivora > Mustelidae > Taxidea > Taxidea taxus. The sequence goes on from ML103204.1 coordinate 16,000, forward strand.
CAAATAAACATTTGTTACTGGGCAAGAGCAGAGCTGCCGAGATGTGGAAGAAAAACGGATTGTTACCAAGGAGTCCAAAGGTGATATTTTCAAAGTTCAGTACGTGTTATATTCAGAAAATATTTCTCAGTTTTACTCAACTAATTTGGGAGTTTTGTTTGTTTCTTTGTTTAATCCAGATGATTTTAGTCCTGATTAGGGAGAGAGTTGAAAGAACTGTATGTTTTTTCTACATGTGGACCAGAGAGCAGAGGGAGAGAACAGTCTGCGCATATCAGGTGTCATGGTAACGAACTAAAAAGGGATGGCAAACACAGATGAATATTGTCAGGAACTGCTTAGTTTTTGTTCTCTGAGAGAGCCTTTGAAGATATCTTTGGTCCCACCTTGAAGATACGAGTTTTATTTGGACAAAGGTGCCATTTCCATACCTGCCAAATTCAAGAAGACTGGATCCAGAGCTTGGGTGAAGGTGATTTCCTGCAGTAGGGACTCAGAGTGGCTATTTGACTTGAGTCCTTTGTGCAGCTCACCCCAGCCAGAGAGCTGGAAACCTTGCCTATAACCAGTCAGGAATTACACTTCAGTGCCTTACCTCTCCAACAAGTAGCTTTGCCCTATGTCTCTCTTTCTAGTGCTAATCATCCTCTCTTTAGACTTGCCCCTTTCACAGAAAGAGAAGTGCTAACCACTCCTTCAGGAAGAGCACACCCTGCAAAACTAGCCTCATACCTGTGGTTTGTCTCCTGCATCCCCTGTGATGGACCCTACAACACTATCAGACACAATTCTACTCTCTCCTATATCTTCACCCTCCCAATCTGCCATTTTGAAAAAATGCCTTTCTTGACAACTGACAGAATGGGTGAAGATATTCACAAATGACATATCAGATAAAGGGCTAGTATCCAAAATCTATAAAGAACTTAGCGAATTCAACACCCAAAGAACAAATAATCCAATCAAGAAATGGGCAGAAGACATGAACAGACATTTCAGCAAAGTAGACGTCCAAATGGCCCACAGACACATGAAAAAGTACTCAACATCACTCAGCATCAGGGAAATACTAATCAAAACCACAGTGAGGTACCACCTCACACCAGTCAGAATGGCTAAAATTAACAAGTCAGGAAATGACAGAAGCTGGGGAACCCTCCTGGACTGTTGGTGCATACTCTATATGGATATGGTAAGGATGAGTGGAATCTTGGGAAGTACTACAGCATTGTTTGGAAAAACTCTGTTTCAGGAGTTACATGAGATAAGTTCAAATTCTTTCACTTCCTAACGCATTATCTGGCAAATCGCTACACCTCTTTATACCTCTAATTCTTCATCAGCAAAATGAGGATAGTAGTACCTTGCTTTAAAAAATGCTGACTCTGGTGGGAATGCAAGCTGGTGCAGCCACTCTGGAAAACAGCATGGAGGTTCCTCAAAAAGTTGAAAATAGAGCTACCCTATGACCCAGCAATCACACTACTGGGTGTTTACCCTAAAGATACAAACGTAGTGATCCGAAGGGGCACGTGCACCCGAATGTTTATAGCAGCAGTGTACACAATAGCCAAACTATGGAAAGAACCTAGATGTCCATGAACAGATGAATGGATAAAGAAGATGTGGTATATATGTACAATGTAATACTATGCAACCATCAAAAGAAATGAGATCTTGCCATTTGCAATGATGTGGATGGAACTAGAGGGTATTATGCTATGTGAAATAAGTCAGTCAGAGAAAGACAATTATCATATGATCTCCCTGATATGAGGAATTTGAGAGACAGGGCAGAGGGTCATGGGGGAAGGGAGGGAAAAAATGAAATGTGATGGTACCGGGGAGGGAGACAAAACATAAGAGACTCTTAATCTCACAAAACAAACTGAGGGTTGCTGGGGGTTGGGGGGGGTAGGGATAGGGTGGCTGGGTTATAGACGTTGGGGAGGGTATGTGCTATGGTGAGTGCTATGAAGTGTGTAAGCCTGATGATTCACAGACCTGTACCCCTGAGACAAATAATACATTATATATATTTTTTAAGATTTTATTTATTTATTTGTCAGATAGAGAGTGCAAGAGCGAGCACAGGCAGACAGAGTGGTGGGCAGAGGCAGAGGGAGAAGCAGGCTCACTGCTGAGCAAGGAGCCCGATGTGGGACTCGATCCCAGGACGCTGGGATCATGACCCGAGCTGAAGGCAGCCGCCCAACCAACCGAGCCACCCAGGCGTCCCAATACATTATATGTTAATAAAATTTAGAAAAAAAGAAAAATACTTTTCTTGCCTTCTTCCCACTCTAGCTTACATCACTTGCTTTATTCCATCCTTTGGAATCAAACTTCTTGAGAGAGTGGTCCTCGGGGTCAGGAAGGCGCAGTTGGCAGTAGTATTCATTTCATCACTATGTCCCATGACTTACATATATGTTGCATGTGTGTGCTTTTGTAAATAGCAAGTAAAGAAAAAAAAAAAAAAGAGTGGCCCCACAGCCTTACTGTTTATTCATCACTGAACCCATTGGAATCTGGACCCAAAACACAGCACACCACTGAAACTTCCCTGCTAATGTGACCAATGGCTTTTTCATCATTTATGTATCTGTCTTTATTTCACTGGATTTGTCTGAGGCTTTTGGCAAAATAAGGCTCCATGGCTCTTGGAACACTCTTTTCTCGTTTTGTAGACAACCTCTCACCTTCCTGGTTTGCTTCTTTTCTCGTTGTTTTCCCCCAGAGTCTGTTTTCCCTCTAAACCACCAGCAGCAGATACTACTGATTAGCTCATCAGCCCCCATTCCCAGCCTCTATTTCCCAGCCATCTTCCCACCAGGGCACGCTCTTGAGAAAGTTCTAATCAACAAGACTTACACAGAAGTCAGCTCTGGGAATGCCCAGCAAAGCTTTGTTTTCCTGGTAACAGGCAACCTCTCCCTGTCACTGTTGAAATGCAAGACACTCTGGCTGGAATTGTCCTTAGCAAACATGTGACTAGGAGCTAAAGGGAAACACAGGTTAGATTTCTCCACCAACTAAATTGCCAATTCAAGATTTCTTGTTAGATGAGAAAATAAAACTCTTATTTGTTTAAGACACAATTCAGATTTTCCGTGGCAGCCAAATCCTAAACAATACATGCTCAAATGTTGCTATTTCTCAGGGTTCGATCCACAATCCCCTCTTTCTCATTCAATACTATTTTCCTGAATGATAGAACCAAATGCACTGACACCAACATCCTGGGGATACACAAATTTATAGCTCTACCCCAAATTCTTTTGCCTGTTCTACATAGATGTCTTATATTCATTATTTCCAAAGCATTTCTCACCAACCTCCTCCTCCTGTACTCACACCTGATTAATGCACTCAGTCTCTACAGCAGAGAGAAAATAACCATAAAATCCTCCCACTCACCCACCACTTCACCCCAAACCAAGCAGCCACTAAAGCCTATTCAACTTCATTCTGTCTTCCAAATTTTCATCTCATTCACTTGGAGGATGATTCAATGTGTACAGAATTCTAGGCTGGTGACTTTTTTTCCTTTAACACTAAATATTTTATTCTACTCTCTTCTTATTTGCATAGTCCCTCTTGAGGGCAAGTCTTGTGAAGAAAAGAATATTTTTTAAATGGTTACTTCCCCTCCCACACACACCAGAAGCATGAAGGGATTTTTCTCTGATCAGAAACTTGGAAGGTCTCCTGGAGGTAAAACTCATGGAAGTGTGTCCCCACCCACTACTAATATTGGGCCCTCCTGGAGCTTTTAGCTCTCACACTTGTCCACACTGACTCTCCAGCAATCCATCAAGTACAATGTTTTTCTTTTTTTGTTTTTTTTTTTTTAAGATTTTATTTATTTATTTGACAGAGATCACAAGTAGGCAAAGAGGCTGAGCAGAGAGCCCGATGTGGGGCTCGATCCCAGGACCCTGAGATCATGACCTGAGCTGAAGGCAGAGGCTATACTTCTTTTCTGCTTCTGGACTTCTGTTTGGAGAAGTGATATTCTGTATCTGTTTGTCTGCCTCGTTAATATTGGAGGCAGTGGCTTGCCTATGACCTCCATTCTCTGATGAATCTACGAAGAGTCGTTGATTCCCTGTTTGTTCATCTTCTTGGTGTTGTTGTGTAAACAATGAGATGACTTCCAAGCTCCCTACATGCCAGACCCGAACCAGCAGTCCCAAATTTCCTTCTAAGTTATTCCCTTTCCTCAGCCCAGAAGCCAATGTCTTTATTCAGACCACCAGCTTCTCTTTTGCAGATATTGCAACAGACTTTGTATTGTCTGCCTGCCTCCAGGATCAACCCTCTTATATTCACTTCTTATTCAAATAAAGCATTTACTAAACACTTGCTGAATGTCAGACACAAACTATGATCATCAACAATGCAGCCAGAGTACCAATTTCCAGAATGAAATTCATTAGCTCGTGTCCCTGCTCAAAATACTCCATTGGGTCCTCATGTGCAGCAAGGGTAAACCCAAACACCATAAAACAGACCCCAGTGCCCTTCACTCTATGAACCTGTCATCTGTTCACACCCATCCCTCATACCTTACTCTGCAATTCCTGCAGACTTACCATCATGATGTCCCATGTTCTGTGACAATTCCATTTATTACCCTGCCTTAAAGGCTCTTTCCCTTTATTGCCTAATGAAGTCCTTTCGATTCCTCAAATTTCAGCTTAAAGATGAGTGAGCTCTTGCCTGTAAAGCACTCTTAAAGGAAAGATGAGCAAAGGATCTACTTGTGAAAGAAACCACTTGAAGCTATGATTGTAGCTCTCTGAAAGGCTCAGTTTTTATACTAAATGATGCTTTAAATTTAAAATGTAGATTCACTACAGATAACTGAAAATAGGAAAAATATAGTAAAGAGGAAAATAAAAATGCCCTATAAAAAGTATTGTTGGCATTACAGACTATTCACCTATCATCATCTTTGTGCTGAAATCGATGACACACTTTTAATCTTCAACATTTCTCAACAGTTTTGAATACTCTTGGTGCCAATAATTGTCAGTGGCTATGAATTATGTTTTCATGGATGTACTATAATTTTATAGGATATACTATGATTTGTTTAGTTCTTCCTGTGTTGTTGAATGTTTTGTTTCCAATTTTTGTTATTATGAATGATGTCATGCTGAGTACTTATGTGCACAAAGTTTTTCCTACAATTCTGTCTATTTCTATGTGAGATATTCTTAGAAATTCATTAAGAAAAGGTAAGATTTTTAAGGTCCCCAATACATATTACCAAATTGTCTTATGGAAACATTAGACCAGTAGTCCCACCTGTGATATATTAAAGTTCATGTTTCATAGAACTCTAACCAGAATTGTATACCTTTTACATTTTTTTACTCTATTTCATTAATTTTTGCCATCTTATTTTTGTATTTTAACTTTTTTGTTTCAGTTCAGTTGAACATTTTTTTTTGTATGTTTAATGGCCATTTATCTTTCTTCTACAAGCTAAGTTGGAATCAACCAGCCTTAAAGTGCAGAATTGAATATTAGTGAAATAATAAGAAGATGCACACACTTCACTCATTCATCAATTTGACTACTGCATAAACTCTTATATAAAACTATTTGTCAAATTAGGTTCAGTTAAAAAAACACATAAGGAAGAGCTGTACTCCCTCAACATTAATTAATAGGCTATTATGTCCTGCTACTGTGCTAAGAAAGGTATACAGAGATAAATTAAACCTATATTTTGCTCTCAAGATGCCTATAAGTTAAATCATAAATGATATGAAACAGAGTGATATCTGTTAGAGATCAGAAAATCAGAGCTCAAAATGCACTCAGATGAGTGGATCTAACTCTTTCCTATGAAGCAGAGAAGTCTAAGAAAGGCAGGAGAGTTCTGAGAGGGATCCTAAAGATGAGAAGGAGTTCAGCAGGCAGAAAAGGGGACAGGCATGCCAGAAAAAGACACCTTGTCAAGCAAGATTCCAGTTAGTAAGGGACCTATCTTACTATAAAAAGGTGAGATTCTTGGTGGGGTTGGAGAATAAGATACATTAAAAAATTGTAAGAGACAAGAGTGGCTCATTTGAGGCCAAATTATGAAGAAGTTTATATGTATTAATAAAGAATTTGAACTCCTTCTATTTTTGGTGTGGAGTCAGCATTTTTTTTTTACTTTTTTTATTTTTTATTAACATATAATGTATTATTAGCCCCAGGGGTACAGATCTGTGAATCGCCAGCTTTACACACTTCACAGCACATACCTTCCCCAATGTCCATAACCCAAGCACCCTCTCCCTACCCACCTCTCCCCAGCAGCCCTCAGTTTGTTTTGTGAGATTAAGAGTCTCTTATGTCAGGGAGATCATGTGATAGTTGTCAATCAGAGAAAGACAATTATCATATGATCTCCGTGATATAAGGAAGTGGAGATGCAGTGGGGGTGGGGGTTAAGGTGGTAGGAAAAGAAAAAATGAAACAAGATGGGATCGGGAGGGAGACAAACCAAAAGAGA
>ML103204.1:22616-49227 GCA_003697995.1 Taxidea taxus jeffersonii
ACTCACCATAGCACATACCCTCCCCCATGTCAATAACCCAACCGCCCTCTCCACACACTCCTCCCTCCAGCAACCCTTAGTTTGTTTTGTGAGATTAAGAGTCTCTTAAAAAAAAAAAAAAAAGAGTCTCTTATGGTTTTTCTCCCTCCCGATCCATCTTGTTTCATTTTTTCCTTCCCTACCCCGCCCCCCATTGCATCTCCACTTCCTCATATCAGGGAGATCATATGATAATTGTCTTTCTTTGATTGACTTTTTTCACATAGCATAATACCCTCTAGTTCCATCCACGTCATTGCAAATGGCAAGATCTCATTTCTTTTGATGGCTGCATAGTATTCCTATACATATACCACTCCTTCTTTATCCATTCCTCTGTTGATAGACATGTGGTCTCTTTCCATAGTTTGTCTATTGTTGATAATGTTGCTATAAGCACCAGGGTGCATGTGCCCCTTCAAATCCATATTTTCTATCCTTTAGTAAATACCTAGTAGTGCAAATGCTGGGTGGTAGGGTAGTTCTATTTTTAACTTTTTGAGGAACTTCCCACTGTTTTCCAGAGTAGCTGTACCAGTTTGCATTCTCACCAACAGTGTAAGAATTTTCCCCTTTCTCCGCATCCTCACCTCAAATCATTTTTTTTCTATAAAGAGGATTTCTTCTTTCCTCAGATAGTCACTACTGCATGTATATTGAGGAGGACATGAGAAATGCTGGCAAAAGTTCTAAATATTTATTGCTAATTTGTATTAGCTATGCAGCTGCTCAGATTTAAATATATATATATATATATATATATATATATATATATATATATATACATATATATACATATAAAGTACACAAACTTGAATTGCATTTTCTGAAAATCTACTTGTTTTCCTCTGAGATATAATAACCAGAAAGATAGGGGATTCCTGGGTGGCTCAGTGGGTTGGTCTTCTGCCTTCGGCTTGGTTCATGGTCTCAGGGTCCTGGGATCGAGCCCCACGTAGGGCTCTCTGCTTGGCGGGGAGCCTGCTTCCCCCTCTCTCTCTGCCTGCCTCTCTGCCTACTTGTGATCTCTCTCTCTCTGTCAATAAATAAGTAAATCTTGAAAAAAAAACACAAAAAGATAAAGTAACTGCCTCAAAGACACCAATAAAGATTTGAGTTTGGTAGAATATACTTCTATAACTAGATAATTCTCAGATTATTCAGAATAAGTTTCAAAACTAAAGAACACATGTCTAATATTTAAAGCAGATGTTTGTTTTGTTTAGGATTCAGAAGTCGACTATCTATGGTATTTTATATGAATGAGGATGAAATACTAATCACTAAGATAAGCCAGAGATAAATAAACAAAATTATGCAAAATTTCTTCTGATATATTTAAAATGAGACTTGAGGTCCTACTTTGTAGCTTGAAGCCATATATATAATAATCTTTTGAAAGATTTATTGATCCTTCTGGGATAAAGTAATTTTCCCCAGAAACTAAGAAATAGTATCTTTTATTTATCGTGGAGAGAGCATCTGTTAATTATCATTTTTCCCTCTTAATTCAGAAATCTTTAAATGAACAAAAACAGGGCATTTACCAATGAGAGAAACATTAAGACAACAGATAAATGAGCAAAGAGTCTGACCAGAAAACACACAAAGGAAAAAAATATGGCCAGAGAAATGGAGAGGAAAAGGAAGTGGCTAAAATTATTGGTTTAATTACTCAAGGAAAGAACTGCATTTTGTCTAGCAAAACATAGATGGGCCTCTGTGGGTTGTGAAAGACAGCTGTGGGCCAAGGCCCGGAGAAGTGAGAAGGAGCTTAGGACCTCTGAAAAGCAGAGGGCCATAAGCCCAGAGTGGCAGGGAGATGGGAGTTTGACAAGGTGTGGTCTGGGAGGAGGTGGACCACAAGATGCTATGGAAGCTGGCATCTAGAAGGAAAGGGATCAGTGAGCTCCCAGGAGCAGAAACAGCTATGTGCTTTTGATGTAGGAAAGAGGTTAGGGATCGAAGCTGACAGCCAAGAAAGAATTCTTGAGATGTCTTTGGTGCAAAAAGGTGGTCTTATTAAAGCTCAGGGACAAGACCCATGGGCAGAAAGAGCTGGCACTAGTGTCCTGAGGAGTAGCTCATTATATACTTCCAAGTTGGGAGAGGGTTAGGGATAGCATAAGTCTCTAAGGAATTTTGGAATAGCATAAGTCTCTAAGGAATTTTGGAATGAGTCTCTAGGACCTGGATTGGGCAAGCTGTTGTTGGGAAAAGGTCCTTTATTATGGTCTAGTAAAACCTGAGTCATGAGACCCTTCAGGTGTATATTGGTGGGTCATATGCTTGGGTGATGATTGCCAACATGTATCTTGGAGGGTAGAGATAAAGGAAGTTTCCAAAGGAATTTTTGTATGTTAAAGTAGACTTACAGAATCCTAGGGGGCAGGCTAAAATTGCCTTTTGCTCTTAGTTAAGTATTAACATCAAAGCAGTCGAGTTTCTAAAGAAATGCCACTCCACCTATTTCAAGGACTTGTCAGGGGCCTATACATAGTAAGGAAATTTAAATTTTCTTTTGCCTTTGTTTCCCACACCACTTTTACAAATAGAGATTTCTACTATTTAATTCTCAGGGTTTTGCCATGCTAGGAAGCTTTGTTTATTTCTAAGTTCCACTCTTCTTTTGCTGTCCCTGGCATAAAGAGCACTTGAGGGAAATGAAGAAGAGGGGGCAGTGTGATCACAGGAAGCAAGAAAGGGGAGAGGCTAAGAATTCTGTCCCTTCAGAAAATTGGAACAAGAAGTGACTGGAAGAAAAATAAGACCCTCAAATCTCCAGACGTGTCATAGCAGACAGTGGGTTTCCACTACCCAAGGGAATTGAAGCTATTTTAATTAAAAATAATGAGAACAAGGTGAAACCAGCAAACAGGAGAACTTGCTATCATTCCTGCAGCTAACATGACACATTCTTTCTCAAAAGAATAAAAACACACAAATTAAAATAAGCAGCAGGTACTGTTTTAGCTACCAGATTAGGAAGGAAAAATCGTAATCATGAGCTAAGTCTTGGCATTTTGTATCTTCATATATCATTGAAAGCCTATTAATTGGATGGACCATTAGAAAAGTAATTTAGCAATTATACACCAGGACTCATAAATATGTCAACATGCATAGGCCAGTAATCACACTGTGAAACTAGATTTTAAGATATCCAAATATGAAAATGGCATCATTGTTATTTAAATAAGTTAACAATTAGAAATGATATATTTTTTATTTTTTTTATTTAAACATATAATGTAACCCCACCACCCTCTCCCAACACCCCTGCCCCCCACCCCCCCTCAGTTTGTTTTATGACATTAAGAGTCTCTTTTGGGGGTGGGGGTGAGAGGGGTTGGGAGAGGGTGGTGGGGTTACATTATATGTTTAAATAAAGAAAGCTTAAATTAAAAAAAAAAGTCTCTTTTGGTTTGTCTCCCTCCCGATCCCATCTTGTTTCATTTATTCTTTTCCTACCCCCTTAACCCCCACCCCCATTTGCATCTCCACTTCCTCATATCAGGGAGATCATATGATAGTTGTCTTTCTCCAATTGACTTATTTTGCTAAGCATAATACCCTCTAGTTCCATCCATGTCATCGCAAATGGCAAGATTTCATTTCTTTTGATGGCTGCATAGTATTCCATTGTATATATATACCACATCTTCTTTATCCATTCATCTGTTGATGGACATCTAGGTTCTTTCCATAACTTGGCTATTGTGGACATTGCTACTACAAACATTCGGGTGCACGTGCACCTTTGGTTCACTACGTTTGTATCTTTAGGGTAATTACCCAGTATTGCAATTTTCAACTTTTTGAGGAACCTTCATGCTGTTTTCCAGAGTGGTTGCACCAATTTGCATTCCTACCAACAGTGTAGGAGGGTTTCCGAAAGGAGACTATTCTGAGTATATTGAAAGTTCTTGCAGATGGCAGGAAGTCACTGTAACAATTTGCAATACTTAGTGACTTAAAATAAATGTATATTTAAGTCACTTGGTGACTTAAAATAAATGTATATTATGTTATAGTTCTGAAGATCAGAAGTCCTAAGTCAGTTTCTCTGGGCTAACATCAAGGTGTTGTCCTCTGTTCTTCTGGAGAGTCTAGAGGCTAATCCATTTCTCTGTATTTTCCAGCTTCCAGAGGCGACCTGCATTCCTTGGCTCATGGGCCCATTCCTCCATCTGCAAAGCCAGCAGTGTAGCATCTCACTTTACTTCTCTCACCTCTCCTATTCTTGTATCTTCTTGTTCTAACTTTGATCCTCCTGCCTCACTCTTATAGCACCCATGTGATTAATTGGGTCCAACTGGACAACCCAGGATAAACTTCCCATCTCAAGAACTTTAACTTAATCCCACTCACAAAGTCTCTTTTCCCATGTAAGATAGTATACTCACAGCTTCTGAGGATTAGGGCATGAACATCTTTAGGGGCTATTATTCAGCTTACCATAGGAGAATACACATCTGTAGGAAAGGTCATCAGGAGAGGTAGATGGGTGTTTGCAGGATAGGATATCCAGATGGCTAATAAATAAGTGAAGAAGTTATCAAGGAATTGTAGATTGAAGAGGTCACAAGGCAGCAAGACTGCCCAGCAATCAGAATAGCTAAAATCAAACAGACAGATGACAGTAGGTATTAGCAACAATGTAGAGCAGCTATAGCAGTGGTGCTGTTGGGACAGTCAATGGATTGGAACAGTCAATATGGAAAACCCTTTGTCAGCATCTACTGGATTGGGACACACATGTACCCTGTGGCTTAGTAATTCCATTCCTGATATATCCCCAACTAAATGCATACATATGCTTGCCAAAAGACAAATCTGCAAGTGTTCCTGGAAGCACTACTTGTAGTGGCCATGAGATGTTCATCTATAATGGGTGATGGATAGCCCGTGATAGTGTCTTATGATAAAAACAATGAAGAATGAGTAAAGTTCAGTTATAGGCCTCAGCATGGATAAATTTTACAGATGCAGTGTTGAGTGAGGAAGGCTATTCCCAGAGGAATATGAGCATGATTACATGTGAATGGAGTAAAAGAACAAGCAAAACTAATGTATGGTTTTAGAAGTCAGAATGGTGGTTCCCCTAGAGGCTGTGAGCTGGAATTGGAGGGGGACACAGGACAAGGAGGGCTCTGATGCAGTGTTCTGTTTCATAATCTATGCACAGATCACATAAGTGTATTTACTATGTAAAAATATATTCTGCTGTGCAGTTATGATTTGCATACCTTTTTACATGTTATACTTTAATAGGAATGTTTACGAAAATAAAATAAAGCCAATGCTGGGAGAACTTTTCTTTTCCACTGCAACATACATACTTACAAGCCCTTGTTTCCTGACTACAAAAGTCTGGAGGAGTTGAACAGCTGTCTTCTGTCTTCCCAACTTCCAATTAGTCAAAGATCCCCAAGCACTCAAGGCTTCAAATTGTTGTATCTGGCTTTTAGTTAATCAATAAATTAATGAGAGGAGAAGCCAAAGCTCTACATGGTATGTTAGACCTGAGATAATGACTTATTCAATTCAGGAAAATCTGCAATTCCCTCTCTGTGTTTAGACTCCCCCATTTGTGAACAGATTCAATTCTATCCCAAAGGAGTGATAATGTGGCCAATCATATACCTCAGGTGATCCAAATTATAGTGCTTGGGTTTCATCATTAGCCTGGACTTCTATGTTGCCAAGTAATCCAGATTTTTTCCATATTTTAGATTAAAAATTATAATATTTCTAATACATAATGAATTCCATTTCAAACAAAAAAAATTATGGGCCAGCCCCTGCAAGGTGGTTGGAGCTTTTCTTACCCAGAAAGGAAATGCTTTAAAGTCATAAAATCCCTCTGGGGCAACAAAATCATCTTGGCCCTGTTTTCTGGAATTACTTCTACTTTCCAGAATCCTTTCTTCAAACCTATATTTGTGATCACCTTAGCAAACCCTGATCATCCTTCCAGTTAAGTTCTCAACATGGAGAAGCCATATTATTTATTAAGAGCATGTGTTCCCTGTTGTTATCACTAAATTTGTTGGCTGCTCTGGACTAGGCACCCAAGCCACTAGCAAGTGCCCAAACTCTCCAGTTATTCTCAAATACCAGCATGCCAACTTTCTCTCTTAATAATCTACAGACTTCTTCATTTGCTCATGAAATCACTCATTCATCCCTCCACAAATAATTTATTGAGAGTCTTCTGTAACCTAGCATGTTGTAGGCCCTCAGAACGGTAATGAAAAAAAAAAATCACAACCTTGGCTTTGTGAAGCTTACATTCTAGAGAGAGGAAATGGACAACAAACAGATAATTGCATGATATGATTACAGGTGGAAGCAGGAAGAGGTAAAGCAGAATGAGTAGAGGTAGCAGGGTGGAGTTTGATATTTTGGCCAACCTAGTCAGAAAGCCCTCTTTGAGCATGGACCTGAGTGAGGTGAGCTTCAGCCCTATCAGTATCCGGGGTAGAGCATTCCATATAGAGGAAAGACCTGTGGAAAGTCTGAGAGAGGAGGAATTTTGTCATACCCAGATTTGCCTCCCAGTACCCAGCCCACCTCAACTGGCTCCAAGTTTTATGCTCTGAAATAACAGGTAGTCACATGCCTTTATCCTCTTCTCAGCAATTTGCTCCCCTAAGTGGATTTTTCTTTTGACCTAATGTTACCATTTCCAGAACCAGGTCATCTGAGAAGTATGGAAATGTCAGCCAAGATCCCTTCATCAGTGACTGCTGGTCTTTCCATTGATGATGGGCTTTAACACTCAGCAGGTGGGGCCATATACATCCATCCTTTGAAGAGTCACTAATAATAACAAGCTCCTTCTGGATTGCAATATTAGGTGCCTAATAGCCATGTCCTGAGAACCAGGAACATGTAACAGGATTGAACACAGACCCCAGTCTGAGACTGGATGCTGGTCTGTCTATCTCAAGCAACTTGACCTCTGTGTGCCTCAGTTTCCTCATCTATAAAAAGGTAAGAGTGAGAAGACATATAATTGGCTAATAGACACATGAAAAATGCTCCTTATCACTCAGCATCAGAGAAATACAAATCAAAACCATAATGAGATACCACCTCACACCAGTCAGAATGGCTAAAATTAACAAGTCAGGAAATTACAGATATTGGTGAGGATATGGAGAAAGGGGAACCCTCTTACACTGTTGGTGTGAATGCAAATGGGTGCAGCCACTCTAGAAAACAGTATGAAGTTTCCTCAAAAAGTTAAAAAATAGAGTTACCCTGTGACCGAGCTATTGCACTAATAGGTATTTACCCAAAAGATCAAAAAATAGTGATTCGAAAGGGCACATGCATACCCATGTTTATAGTAGCAATGTCCACAATAGTCAAACTATGGAAAGATCAATAGACGTTTACTGACAGATGAATGGATAAGATGTGGTCGATGTGGTATATATCCACAATGGAACATTGCTCAGCCATCAAAAATAATGAAGTCTTACATTTGTGAAGACATGGGTGGAACTAGAGGGTATTATGCTAATTGAAATAAGTCAATCAGAGAAAGACAAATACCATAAGATTTCACTCATGCGGAATTTAAGAAACAAGACAGATGAATATAGGGGAAGAGAAGGAAAAATAAAATAAGAGAAAAACAGAAAGGGAGGCAAACCATAAGAGACTCTTAAGTATAGGAAATAAACTATGGGCTGCTGGATCTGCTAAACTATGGAGGTGGATCAAGGAATGGGCTAACTGAGTGATGGGCATTAAGGAAGTCACTTGATGTAATGAGTACTGGGTATTATATGTAACTAATGACTCACTGAATCATACTCCTGAAACACTCCTGAAACTAATAATGCACAATGTGTTAACTAAATTAAATTTAAACAAAAAACCAAAACAAAAACAAAAGGCAATAGTGATAGTAACTACCTCCTAGGGTTGTTGTGAAAATTACTTTAATTAATATAAATGCTTAAAATTATAGCTGGTACATAAGAGCTTCACAAATGTTAATTTTTTATAACTATCCTTCCCCTGTCCTATCATCCAAAGTGTTTCTAGATATTTCTTTTTTTAATAACACTTTTATGATTATCAAGGTATTGCAAGCTCATTGTAAAGAAATTAGAAAATACAAAAAACATATAATAGAAGAAAATTAAAATAATTGATAATTTCATTACCCATTGGGATTGTAATTTCAGGTATTTTCCTTTCCAGTTTTCCTTCCTTGCACATCTATGGTCTTATATACCTTTCTTTTCCACTTAACATGCACTGTGAGTGTTTTCCATATCCTTAATTATTCTTTAACATTATTTTTATTAGTTGTGTAACATTCCTTCTTACATATTTATAATAGTATTTACTTCATGGGGTTGTTGTGAGGATTAATGATACATATAAAAAGGAGTGGTTAAAAGTGTTTAGAAGAGCATCATTTTTATATAGAAAGAGCCAAAAATATTAGCTAAAAATAGTAATGGTAATGATATGAAACCACATTTGGGGCTATTTAGCATATTTCCAGTTATAACCAGACATTTTATGGCTAAGCAGGAGAGACAACATCCCTCATCACTTGGTGTTTTGTTTGTTTTTATTTGGTACACATGATTTTGGTTGTGTGAAGGATAGTAAGGAGAAGGTTGATTTGAGTAGGGACTTGAGGGAAGGGAGAAGTAAGAGGAGGAAGAGTGGTAAGGTGTCACAGCCCCATGAACTGAGTTTGACCCTCTGAAATTTGAAGAAGGAATTGTAGAATCATTTCCATAGGACAATGGCATGAGGTTCCTGGGGGTGTGAAGCCACAAACTGATTGCATGTTTTCTACCATAAGTGGCTCTGAGCATAGACACAGTTCCTCTGAAAACAGGTGTCACATGTGGCACATTGTTCTAGAAGCTTTCTTCTGGTCTCTGTGGAGCCCAGCTCTGCTCAGAGTCCCTGATATTCACTACATCTGGAGCCTCAGCCTCTCTAGCATACCGTTGGTGTCCTCACAATGGCTTCTCCAGCTGTGGCTATCCTGAGCATCCCAAATGACATCTCAAGTAATTAAAGTTAAAAACCATGGGAACCAGAGGAAAAGAGAGCATTTTTTTTCTGGAAGAAATGTGGGCCACTCAGTAGAGAAAGCCAATTAGGAGCCACTTAAATATTGCCTAAGAGGACAGCTTGGAGGCGTGGGTCATCCAGTTCTCAGCAGCCAGTGGAGCAACCCCAAGTGGCAGTCAGAGATGACTGCATAGCTACTATGGCCAAGAGTTGATGATGCAGAACCTCTGAAGGTCACAAAAGAGTCATCTTTGCCCATTTACAACCACACCCAGATAATCAGGTTTAAACAACCACCAAAGAGAGAACCAAAACCTGATTAAATGAGTACAAATAAAGTAAGAATTTTTCTGCTTCTCCTCTGTCTTCTGTAGGCTCCACTTAGACCTCAGAGGGAGTCTCTTAAGAACACCAAGAACCAGATGCCTGTGTAAAAAGAAGGAGAATTTCTAGATAATGGAGGAGAGGTTGATGATGCTCCTGGTGTTGAATACAAAATGCGGCATAACAGTGTGTGCTTTCTCTCTTTGCAACTGTTATGAACTAAATTGTGTCTTTCCTTCTGAAAACATACATATATTAAAGTCCTAGCCCCCCAGTGCCTCAGAATGTGACCGTATTTGGAGATAGGGTCTTTAAAGAGATAATTAAAATTAAATGAGATCCTCAGAATGGACCTTAATACAATATGCCTGGTGTTCTTATAGGAAAAGGAAATTAGGACATGGACTTGTAAAGGAGGAAGACCATGTGAGGACACAGGAAGAAGATGGCCATCTGCAAGCCAGAAGAAACCAACCCTGCCAACACCTTGATCTCAGACTTCTACTCTCCAGAATTGTGAGAAAATAAATTTCTAGTTTTTAAGCCATCTAATCTGTGGCTAGCAGCCATAGCAAACCAATTCAGCTGCCCATCATCATTTAGAGTTGGGGAAACGGTTTATGTCTTTGAAGATCTGTTTTGTAAGCCAATCTTAATATCCTACAATGTTCTGGAACTTCATTTGTAAATTAGTCTTCTAAATGTTGGCTGCATTTCCCCCAAAGTTAATTGAAAAATCTTTCATCAAAGGGCAAAACAAATGAAGTGGCAAAAATTCCAGCTTTTGAAGATTCTAGTGAATTGCATTTATTGAAAACAAATTTTCTGGCTTTTCCCCTATTAGAGACAAGGAAAAACAAAGAAGAGACTCAGTCATGCACAAGACTTAATTTTGAAAGTTTAAAACTCAGTTTGGGGACAACTTGACTTGTGGGGAGAATCTTTTGATGGAACTCCTTTATATTTAATTGTATAACATTTATATACTATGTCAGGATTAAATGAAATTGAAGAGGCCTATAATTTTTCACCCTCTAAAAACAATTGGCAAAACAGTAAGAATTATAGAGGCAACTGATTTAATGAGATTTGTCTTTTAAAATTTATGACAGGGGCACCTGGGTGGCTCAGTGGGTTAAGCCTCTGCCTTTGGCTCAGGTCATGGTCTCAGGGTCCTGGGATCGAGCCCCGCATCAGGCTCTCTGCTCAGCGGGGAGCCTGCTTCCTCCTCTCTCTCTGCCTGCCGCTCTGCCTACTTGTGTTCTCTATCAAGTAAATAAAAAAATAAAATAAAATAAATAAAATAAAATTTATGACAAAGAAAGATACTGCAATGGAGACCAAGAGATAATACCTATGAAGACATATGGGCTAAGCTATACATTTCAATATTAAGAGTCAGTTTGAGTCAAATACATCCTTACTTGGCAAAATTTTCTCTGAGCTTGCCACTTAGCATGTTTCCTTGGTCCTCCCTTACTCTACAATCTTACCCTTAGATGTTTACAAACAAATCCACCAATTTTAAAGTCCCAAGTTTGGGATCCTGCTTCTAAATGAGCTGTTTGTTTTCCCAGAAAAGTGCACAAGTGTACCTGTGAAAAACACACTGCGTTTTCCTTCCCTCAAACTCACAATACTTCTTAATACCAGATGTATGTTTTTCCCTCCCACAACCACCAAGTTTCCCATACCAGGTAGCCAACAATTCAATTCATTTCTGACTCTAACCAGAGTTAACCCAGATCTGTAAGTTAAGGGCTTCATCCCATAAGACTGCTCCCTACTTTAGATACCAATCACCAACAGTAGGTCCCCAGGTTATCCATAAATTCTATCCAACTTGGCTACAGATCAAAGCTCCCCATGATCCTCTCTTCAGGTTCAGTAATTTGCTAAAGCAAATCACAGAACTCAGGAAAACAGTTCAATTATTATTGCCAACTTCTTACAAAAGATACTTGAACAGATACAATTGAACAGCCAGATGTAAGGGATATATGGGGTGAAGTATGTAAGGGTCCTGAACGCAGGGGCTTCTGTTCTGGTGGAGTGGAGTGTGATACCCTCCCAGCCTATGGATGTGTTCACTCACAGGGAAGCCTCTCTGAACCCTGCAATTTAGGGACTTATGAAGCTTTCATCATGTAGACATGATCAATCATTAACTCAATTTCCAGCCCCTCTCCCTACCCCTGAGAAAAGGAGGAGGGACCAAAAACCCAAGCTTCTAACCATAACTTTGTCTTTTTGGTGACCAGTGCCCATCCAGGAGCCCACTGAAAGTCACTTTATTAGAACAAAAGACACTCCTATTGACCCAAGAAATTACAAGTGTTTGAGGAGCTCTGTGTCAAGAACCAGAGTCGAAAACCAAATATTATCAGGAACCAGAGGCAGACACCAATATATATTTATTTCTTATTATTTCACAAAAGGTTTGTTCTGATCTCATTTTCACTACTGCCTGCCTGTTATAGGCTGCAGTGTGTTCCCCAAAATTCATATGCTAAAGCCCTAACCCTCAGTACCTCAGGATTTGACTGTACTTGGAGATAGAGCCTTGAAAGAGATAATTAAGTTAAAATGAGGACATTCCAGTGGGCCCTAATCCAGTATGATTGGTGTCTTAAAGAGAGAACAGGAGGACACACATAAACACACACACAGAGGGAAGTCCACATGAAGACATAGGGAGAAGATAGCCATCTACAGGCTAAGGAGAGAAGCCTCAGAAAAAAAACAAACCTGCCCACAGCTTAATCTCAGACTTCTAAACTCCAGGACTGCGAGGAAACAAATGGCTGTTTTTCATGCCTGTCTGTGGTAATTTGTTATGGCAGCCCTGGCAAGCTAACACACTACCACAGTGTCTCAAATAGTTTTGTTCCTGCCAATGGCATTAAACCCAGTCTGCAATTCTACAGGCACTTGTTGGTAAGATGATTCTTCTATTGTGCTCTGAGCCAAGTTGAGCAGGTACAAAGAACTTTCCTGAAAGCTACATGTGGTGTACTTTTTCTAACTGGCCCATTCACATCCAGACCAGCCAATTGCTCTCAAGAACTCTTAATTCTTACCAAGAACATTGTACCAAGCTCCCAGGTGTTGGTGTTGTTTATGTATAGCTTGTTTTTTTTACCTGGTAGATGAAACCAAATGCCCTCTCTCTTTTTCACAAAAAAAAAAAAAAAAAAAAAAGGATCTTCATTGTTACCTCTTTAAATTTTTCCTGTTCCATGCATAAGTGACCTGGGTGGTGTGGATTTTGCTGGGTTTGTTTGGGGTTTGTGTGTGTGTGTGTGTGTGTGTTTGTTTTATGATGAGCTATGATTTTTTTTTCTAAGATTTTATTTATTTACTTGACAGACAGAGATCACAAGTAGGCAGAGAGGCAGGCAGGCGGAGGGGGCGGGGGAGGGAAGCAGGCCCCCTGCCAAGCAGAGAGCCCAACGAGAGGCTCCATCCCAGGACCCTGAGATCATGACCTGAGCCTAAGGCAGCGGCTTAATCCACTGAGCCACCCAGGCGCTCCTCAAAGAACTCCTTTTTGTTTCACATTTATTTCACAACTAATCACATGGGAAAGTCAGGGCTTTGGGGAAGAACAGTAATTAATTTCAATAAATGCCATAATATATGTAAGATTCCTTGCCCTTGTGTGTCCCTCTTCCAGAATCCCAAATCAGGTGGTTTTAGGGAAGATCTATATGACCTCTGCCCCAGGGAGCCTACTAGCAACCTCCCTTCCTATTGAAGAATGAAGATGGGGTAATCATATCTGTTCCGCTTGACACTGAGAGATGATGGGCAGATCAAAAGAGAGTATGTATTTGAAAGTGATTTGTAAACTATAACCATAAAAATCTCGATTCAAATACAATAAATTGATGTTTGGTTTCTAAAACAGGATTAACTACTGGGAGGAAAATGTGTTGACATTCCTTGTCCACATGATTCTGGCAGTCATTTTCCTCATTAAAAATGATGAAGTTGGCTTTCTGATTCAACTCGAAACGCAATGGGTTTGGACACTGTTGTTCCATTTCCCAGGGTATGTTTGGTTTAGGTCATTTCAGCCACACAAGTTTTGGGTTTCATTTTGAGCAGACAGACCAAACAGAAGTCATGAGTCCTATCTTCCCACAAGTGGGAAATAATCATAAAATGTGTATCTTTAAAATAGGACAAGTGCATTTGACAAGGAGCTAAAAAATACATGATCAGTGGTGAAATGACCTTGAGCAAGCCATCTGAACTCCATGAGCCCTAACTTCTCACCCATAAAAAGCTTGGTGAAGGGGCGCCACTGGGTGGCTCAGTGGGTTAAGCCTCTGCCTTCGGCTCAGGTCATGATCCCAGGGTCCTGGGATCGAGCCCCGCATCCGGCTCTCTACTCAGCGGGGAGACTGCTTCCTCCTCTCTCTGCCTGCCTCTCTGCCTACTTGTGATCTTTGTCTGTCAAATAAATAATCTTAAAAAAATCTTAAAAAAAAGATTATAATCTTAAAAAATAATCTTAAAAAAAATTCTTAATATTTTTAAGAATCCTAAAAATAATCTTAAAAAAAAAATCTTGGTGAATCATACCAACCCTGCCTGTTTCAAAGTTGTCATAAAGATTAAAGGTCTGTAAAAACACTTTGCAAACTATGAAGTGATCTATGGAAGTGAAAGGTTATCAGTTATCAAATTTATGATGATAGAACTGAATTACTAATTAGAAAAGAATCAAGTTTAACCTTACTTGAAAAGACAGGTTTAAATGTTCTGTCTCATTTACTGATCGTAAGAACAAAGTTCCCTGGGACACCTAGGTGGCTCAGTTGGTTAAGCAACACTGCCTTAGGCTCAGGTCATGATCCCAGGGTCCTGGGATTGAGTCCAGCATCGGGCTCCTTGCTTGGCAGGGAGCCTGCTTCTCTCACTGCCTCTGTCTACCACTCTGCCGCTTGTGTGTACTCTCTCTCTCTCTCTCTGACAAATAAATAAATAAAATCTTAAAAAAAAAAAAAAAAAAGAACAAAGTTCCCAGGATTAGGGAAAGGTCTCCAGCTTTTATTCTTTAGGCCATATTCTGAAATCAGCTATGATCTTGCTTTTATCTTACAATTGAGTAATGAGCAAGTAATTACAAAGGAATAACTAGCCAGGTCACTTAATGCACTGTGTGCATGAAAGTCTCTGCCATCAAAGAGCTTAGAGTTTAGAAGAGGAATGAGAACATATAACCAAAGGAACAGATAACATCACAAAGGTATATAGATAGCAATGAGTTGTATATTATGGACAAAAATAAGAGGAGGGAGAAATCTGTGAGTGGGAAATCCGAAAAAGGTTTGATGAGAAAGCAGCAGGACATTTACCAGATCTTAGAGGACACATCACCAGTATGTGATGTGTAGATTCTTTTTTTTTTAAAGATTTTATTTATTTATTTGATAGACAGAGATCACAAGTAGGCAGAGAGGCAGGCGGGGGGGGGGGGGGAAGCAGGCTCACTGCTGAGCAGAGAGCCTGATGCGGGGTTCAATCCCAGGACCCTGGGATCATGACCTGAGCCGAAGGCAGAGGCTTTAACCCACTGAGCTTTAACCCTGATGTGTAGATTCTTGAGCAAATATAGATTCTTGAGCAACCACTGCAGGCAGGGAGAAGAGTATGTGAGTTACAAGTTATAGGTGAAAAATCATGGGTGTATTTGATAAATGTTAAAGTGGACTGATTGGCGGGAGTCAAGGAAGCATGGAGTGGCCAGTGGTAAATAAGGTTAGACAGAAAGACTTTGAAAGTCAAGATAAAGGCACCAGATTTAATTATGAAGGCATGGGGAATGCTGGAAATTTTTGACCCGATGTGTCAAATGTTATTTCAGGGTGGGTAATCTAGGAGTGAGACATGAACTGCATTAGAGAGACATAGTACAGCCTAATTAGGAGCTCTCCCTGGTAGGTAGATGTGAGAGTGTATGGGCCTGAATAGAGGGGAGTTACTGGAAAAGGAAACAAGTAAATGATTGTGGGATATTAAATTAGAAAGGTCCCATCACCAGTCAAAGACATGAAGCTTTCATCAAGATAAAAAGCTTTTGCACAACAAAGGAAACAGTTGACAAAACCAAAAGACAACCTACAGGATGGGAGGAGATATTTGCAAATGTTTTATCAGATAAAGGGTTAGTATCCATAAATGAACTTACCAAACTCAACACCAAAAGAACAAATAATCCAGTCAAGATATGGGCAGAAGACATAAGCAGACATTTCTCCAAAGGAGCCATCCAAATGGCCAACAGACACATGAAAAAATGTTCCAAATCACTCAGCAGCAGGGAAATACAAATCAAAACCACAATGAGATACCAGCTCATACCTGTCAGAATGGCTAAAAATAGCAGCTCAGGAAACAACAAATATTGGTGAGGTGTGGGGAAAGAGGAACCCTCTTACACTGCTGGTGGAAATGCAAGTTGGCACAGCCACTCTGGAAAACAGTATGGAGATTCCTCAAGAAGTTAAAAATAGAGCTTCTCTACAACCCAGCAACTGCACTACTGGGTATTTACCCCAAAGATACAAATATAGTGATCCACAGGGGCACCTGCACCCCAATGTTACAGCAGCAATGTCCACAATAGCCAAACTAAAGAAAGAACCTTGATGTTGATCAACAGATGAATGGATAAAGAAGGTGTATATATACACAATGGAATATTACTCGGCCATCAAAAGGAACAAAATCTTGCCATTTACAATGATGTAAATGGAACTGGAGGGTATTATACTAAGCAAAATAAATCAATCAGAGAAAGAAAATCATCATATGATTTCATTCATATGTGGAATTTAAGAAACAAAACAGAGGAACATAGAGGAAGGAAGGGAAAAATTAAACAGTATGAAATCTGAGAGGTAGAGACAACTGTAAAAGACTCTTAAACATGGAAACAAACTGAGGGTTGCTGGAGAAGATGGGGGTGGGGAGGATGCATTAACTGAGCGATGGGCATTAAGGAAGGCACATGACGTAATGAGCACTGGGTGTTACATGCAACTGGTGAATCACTGAAATCTACCTCTGAAACAAATAATACAGCATATGTTAATTAATTGAATTGAAGTACAATTAAATTAAATTTTTAAAAAGGGCAGGTGGCATCTACTTTTCCTCTTCAAAGGAAAAAGAACGAGACATAAAGCTGACACTTAGACTGAGTCAGGGCTGGAGATCCACATTTGGAATAGGATGGCTGAATTATAAAATAAATAAGAGTTACTAGACAAAAGCATAGAGACAGGATGACTGAGGGTAAAGGACTGAAACCCAAGGCTTTCACTCATTCAAGGAGGTAGGAAAGAGGAGATTAATGAGTGAACAAAACAGAGTTCTTTGTAAAAGGAGCCAGAGAAAGGAATAGGAATGTTTGACATCCTAGAAGACGAAGAAAGAACTAAGGGTGGTAAAGAGTCTTAACCCCATTTTACTTTGACCTTTGCAGGCTCTTCAGTCAAGAATTATTTACTAATCCCCTATAACTGGGTGTTCAGCAGTGTACAAAGCAGTTTGGGGGTACAAGGTGATCAGGTATGAATGGTCCTTTAGGAAGTTTACTGTCTAGATGCTGAAGCAATCTAACTCCCCACAACAAACCAAGGTCCTAACCACGTAAAAGTTTCTGAATGAGGGCAAGGTTGCCTGTGAAGATCTTCATTGCCAGCAGAATTCGTGGATTAAGTATGTCAATTGCAGCCTCCTGTTCATTCTCCAGTTCCCAGTCCCCTCTCCTCTACTAATGAAACACATCCCTTTAAAACAAAACCATAAGGATGAGAACTCCTTGGAAAAGTGACTGATTCCTAGGCTGGGGTAGAACAGAAATGTCTGCTCCTGCCATAAAGTATACAAGTGATCAAAAAGATATGACGAGGTTGTGTCGTGGACATAGGAGCCAACTTGAAGTGGATAAACTGCATTTGTAGTAATGAATTATTGGAGCAAGAAAAGTGAGTTCCTATTTACTACAGTATGCTTATTGCGGACTAGTAAATCTAGAGAGTGTGCTGGGATTGGAATATCAGCATTTTGCAACCATCATAGTAAGTACTGAATCAGACAGCAATCATTGATGGATGCTAAATATAGGAAGAAACTTGTTTGAGGGGGAAAATATCTGACTGGTTTTAAAGTGGTTCCCTACAGATTGCTTATTAGTTTGCAGGAGAAAAAAATTATTTTTGCACATTAGCAAAATCAAAAATATCTTGACCAAGTAATTATATTAACATCATTAATAGGGACAAATGGAATTTCTATGCCTTCCAATGTGATACAGGTAATATATTCCTCAAAAATATCAGTGTCGGGACGCCTGGGTGGCTCAGTTGGTTAGGCGGCTGCCTTCGGCTCAGGTCATGATCCCAGCGTCCTGGGATCGAGTCCCACATCGGGCTCCTTGCTCGGCAGGGAGCCTGCTTCTCCCTCTGCCTCTTCCTGCCACTCTGTCTGCCTGTGCTCTCTCTCTCTCTCTGACAAATTAAAAAAAAAAAAATCAGTGTCATAAAAGGCAACAAAAGGCTATAGAAATATTCCAGATTGAAAGAAAATAAAGAAACATAACAACCAAATGCAACACCTAGCCCTCATCTAGATCTTGTACCAGAGGGATGAAATGCTAAAAAGATCATCATTTGGTCTATTAACATAAATGGAATATGGATGGCAGGTTAAGGTGTTGCATCAAAGTTAAATTTACTGATGTTGAATATATGTTATGGTTATGTAAAAGAAAATTCCTATTCTTATGAAATATACATATTTAAAGTTCTTAAGTATTTAAAGGCTATCCAGTATCTAACTAGCCTTCTAGTGATCCAGAATAAAATGTATATAAGATTAGATAGATTGATCAATCAATCAACCAATCAATAGAGCAAGTGACAAACCAAATAGGGTAAAACACTAACAAAAATTGAATTTGGTTCGAGAGTATACAGGCATTTTTTGTACTAATAATATGGTTGCTACTTTGATGGAGGTTTAAAATCACTACCAAAAGTTTTACAATTTCTGACCTGCAAGCATCCTTTAAATAGGGCATTGGAAATACAACCAAAGAACTGATTAGAATGACTCAGTTACCCTATAGAATTCACTCTGCAGCAATGACTGAGTGAGTTGTGGATAAGCAAATCACCAACACTTCGCTTGTGCTAATGTCAACATCTAATCTTTCCTTGCTCGGGAACTGAATGAAGAAAAACCTTCTATTCTGTTTCCATTCAGAGTCTTTTCTTCTTCTATATCCTGGCTTTCACAGCATTATTCTGTATTCCTTTGAAACTGGGCTAGAATGACTAGTTCTCCTTTCCCATGTCTGCAAAGACCCAATGATCTGATTTTCAGCATATCTACCTTATTGGGCTTTGCATTCTCTTATTGTCTTTGTATTTCTCCTACTCGAGTTATTTTTATTCCAGCTTTGCTCTTGCACAGCTCCACATGAATTTTGAAAAACAATATTCTTCTCCAATGCATGTTCTGTCCAATGCAGGCTCTCATTTCTTCAGAAACATCTTTCCTGTTCTTGTAGCCAACTTCTCCAAGAGGAAGTGGAGTTCAAGACTGTTGCAGCTACTCTGGCATTGGTAAGAGAACAGCTTCCAAGGGCCTGAAGAGTTCTTCCCAGCTCTTCAGAAGTCCTGTGTTCTTGGGTTTGTTTTGTAATCTGATGCAGACCTCACCTATATAAGTTCTCTATATTTTGCTCCCACATTTTGATGTGGAACTATTTTACGCTCACTTCTTTATGGGTTACACAGGGATTTGATAACTCAAAAACAGACTCTCCAGACCTTCCTAGTTCTGCTTTTTCTCTATCAGTAATTAGCTTCAGGGATTCCTCCATCCCCTACTTCAACACTGGCCATGTTATCCCTCTACCTCATTTGCAATGAGACCCAAAGGGAGCACATGCAGCACACATGCACCCGAAGGGAGAAGCACATGCAGTAAACATGCACCACCTCAAGTTGGGAAAGAACCTCTAGGGAAGACATCTCAGAGGAAGAATATTCAAAGAGAATACTTCCATCAGGGCAATTTTTCTAATCATAATTAAGTATCCTTTGCTTAGCACATATCTGTTCTTGATTTATGTAATATGCTTAGAATCAGTATGCTATTTTTCTCAAAGTGCCTCTCTCTTCAAAAGTTAAAAGACCGGGCGCCTGAGTGGCTCAGTGGGTTAAGCCTCTGCCTTCGGCTCAGGTCATGATCCCAGGGTCCTGGAATCGAGCCCCGAATCGGGCTCTCTGCTCAGCAGGGAACCTGCTTCCCTTCCTCTCTCTCTGCCTGCCTCTCTGCCTACTTGTGATCTTTGTCTGTCAAATAAATAAATAAAATCTTTTTTAAAAAAAAGTTAAAAGACAAAAATGACTAACTACCCTGAGTTTTTAAAATAAACCTTTAAGGGATGCCTGGGTGGCTCAGTGGGTTAAGCCTCTGCCTTCGGCTCAGGTCATGATCCCAGGGTCCTGGGATCAAGCCCTGAATTGGGCTCTCTGCTCAGCAGGGAGCCTGCTTCCCCCTCTCTCTCTGCCTACTTGTGATCTCTCTCTGTGTCAAATAAATAAATAAAATATTTTTAAAAAATAAAATAAACCTTTAAGAGTCAAGTAATATTGGGGAAAGAAATAAAGTGAAAGAAATAAAGTAATAAAATATTACTTCAGTATTGGTACCTTAAAAATAATTTTAGTATTTTTATAATAATGATATTTAGTTCATCAAGTAATGATAAGGAATAAAACAGTTCTATCAGGAACTTATGATACTAAGCAGAGAAATCAATTAAGGTTTAAAAACAATCTTTTCTTTTCCTTTTCCATGAATTATAGCATGGGCAACTTACCAACTTGCCCATGGATTACATGAATCCTAACAATCTTCTCAGTGAAGAAATTTTAATTCTATTATTGAATAAAAGTCATTTGAATCAAAATCTATTATTGTATCATATTGTATTAATTAAAGGAGGAAACATGGAGGGAGAAAGAAAACAGACCAGAAATGTAAGGGAAATGGAGAGAAACACACAGGGTAAAGAGGAGGATTGATGAAGGAAACATCACAGTATTTCCAGGGGGTCTCCTATGTGCCTAGAGCAGTGCTAAAAAGGTGGAAGGGGAGAAAGAAGGGAGGAGTGAAAGCAAGGGAGAAGCCCTGTGGTTTCCATACAAGAGGAAGTTCAGGATTAATTGCTGTTCTCCAAGACTCTGCTATCTGAGGGGCAGTCACCTGAAGCCAACCTTGCTGCTCTTTGACATTTTGAACTGCACTGCACAGTTCTCCATAGTGCCTCATTAAACATTCACAGACTCTTCCCCAAATGGAATAATCCCAGCCATAAAGTCACACTGGGGGCTGCAGAAGCTCTTGGCAGGCTCAAACTCACATAGGGGATATTTGCCAAGATTCAGATGAACTAGAGCTGGGGGCCAAATTTGGCCCATGGGTGGGAGACTTGCCAAATCCAAAGCAATCCAATATGTTTTTACAACAACAATTCTGTAGTATGTCCTGAGCTCAGAGTTTCATGTAGTGAAAAACTGATCATAGTCAAGGGTTACTTTTTAATTGAATGGTAATCTGTTTATATAAATACATTAAACGAGAAGCACTCAAGTATAGCATCCAAAGTATGTCATTGGTATCTGTTATAAATTTCAACAAAGACTCAATTCACTAAAATTAGTAATTAAAACAGTTTTTAAACTCCAAAACTAGTTCAATGTATGCCAGCTAAAGACGCCAAATGTTTGGTGTGAGCTCTTTGGGCTCATCAGCTTGATCATAAAGTTAGCTGCTAACTCAAAACTTGTGAAAATAAAACTCCATAACATTTTCACATTTGCTGGCTTTTTGTGCCCTAACTATCCATTCTAAAATCCAGTGGCATTATATTAACAGGATCTAGCTAATTTTCTGCATGTGTGCTTGGATATGCACATGTGCAATAATCACTTACCTAATCTCATCTACTACCCATGTGGTATAATTTTTCTGTTCTTAGCTCTTTTCCTTTGGTTTACCCAAATGGAGTTCATGTATGCTGCTCACAGAATGAATGTTCATGAGATAGTAGTCTGAAATTAGCTACATGTAACACTGGTACCTTGAGTGCCTTAGAATTTTAATGACTTTTTTGGGGGGGGGTTCTAATGATTTTTAAATAAAACTTCTAATGACCAACTTCTGATGTATAGCAACTAGATGGTTTAAAATTTGGGGGTAAAGCATTTTAATCCCTTTATTATAAAGTATTTTTTTGTAATTATTTTCACGAATGAGACCCCTTGTTTCCCAGACTATATCTCACTCCAGAATCCTAACTTCTATTTCCACCTGCTGGCTAGACATTGCTATTGAGATATCCTTCGGTCCCCTCAAATTCAGCACATGGAAATAGTCACTCAATGCTGTGTCTAATAAGATACTTCTCTTAGTTCTCATACCAAATGGCTCAATCTGAAGATCTGAAAGTCACCAAGACTTCCCTCTCTCCCCCTTCCTCTCACTGTTCATCATATACCTTCAATTCTACCTCCTAAATGTATCTTGCATTTGTTCCCTCTTCTCCATTTTCTCTACCACAGTCTTGGCTCATGCCTCTCTGTGGGCCACTGTAGTAGAGCTGATGGGTCCTCCCACCTGCAGAATCTGTCCTTCCCAGTTCACCTTCCATAGTGGCCATGCCAACTTTTCTCCCTTTCTATTTGGTTAAAGCTTCTCAACACCATGAGAGACTGTGGACTCTGAGAAACAAACTGAGGGTTTTGGAGGGGAGGGGAGGGTAGTCGGGGGTTGGGTGAGCCCAGTGATGGGTATTCAGGAGGGCACATATTGCATGGAGCACTGGGTGTGGTGCATAAACAATAAATTCTGGAACACTGAAAAGAAATAAAATAAAATGAAATGGAAAAAAAAAAAAAGGCTTCTCAACAGCTCTCCTCTTCCAGCCACTAAAAGTCTACCTTTCTTTCCATGATTTAAAAAACACTTCACATGATCATTCCAATTCCACACAAGCTCTTGGCTTCCCCCACAGCTCCCTTCAGCCCAGGCCTCCTTATAAGTCACACTCCTTCACTCTTCAGCTTAAACCACAGTTAAACTCAGTGTTTGTTGAATGCCTATGTCAACAAATGAAACAAAAATACCCATCATGAGTTGTCACAAGGTGCTCAACGATGAGCAGTTAATTCTGTCATCCAAGATGAAGCAATTTATTGATTGCTTGGGGCCTTCCTTTTGCTCATTCTCGCATCTGAAACTAACATTGTAGGTGCTTTTCTGGATATTTCATCCAGCTGTCAAAAGGTGAAGTAACACTATGAGGAAACTGTGCACAGATCAGTGCTCATCCTTAAGCAAGAGGCGAAGTAAGAGAAGGGGATGAGAGTAATGGCCATTATGAGCATTCTGGCTGGTTTGAGGGCTTCAGCAGGCTTTGCCAAGTTTCTGATTTTATGATCCTATAAAACGAAGAGCTGGCTTAATGAATTCGAAAAGAATCGAGATAAAAATGATTTGTGGCTTTTCACTTTAAATCAAAGATCATTATCCAACAATATACATGATCATACTTTATAAATAAAAGTGCATTCATTCAGGGTAAACTCAATACACAGACTTGAAAACTAAAGCAGTCATCAAATAGTGTTCTAATTTATTTTATGTTATCTGAAGATTTAAAAGGTAGGCACTTAGAGACCATGATACAAATGCACTAGAAAACAGCACATATTTACTAAGTGCATACTGAAGTTTAGTCATATTACACAGAATTTCAGAAAAATCAAAGAATGTAGTTAATGTTTAAGAATCATTTTGTGAACAATGGCAGGAATGCCACCTCTGGAAGTAGTCCCTACTTAACTGAATCTAAGAAATTTAGGAAAACAGTATCATGAAGAGGGTATTCCAAAAGAAGAAAATTTCTACAGAGAAAAATGGGATTTGTACATTAACTTATTCAATATACATAGAGCATGCCTCTAGGTCAATGTTTTCAGCTTTTGTCCTGAAAAATAGATGACAGGACTGATGACTTCTATCTATCTGTTTGAGTCAAGTTTGCTGTGGCAATCAAAAGAACAACAATAAAGTCAAAATTTTAGTGGCTTCCCATAATACACATGTATGCCTTGCTCACAGGTCTGTGGGTCATCTGTCGCTCTTCTGGGCTTAGCTCAGCTCTGGTTCAAGCATACTGCATCTCACTCTCAATCCGGCTAAGGAGTAGGGGAACTCAAAAAGCCACGCCACACAACGCAAAGACATTTAAAGTCTCTACTGGAATGTGGCACATGCTGTATCTGGCCACATTGGTAAAAACGGTCTCATGGCCAAGGGAAAAAAATCAATGGATCAGAGAAATACACACTACCTATAAGAAGTATTGCCAAATCACACGACAGTAAGTGGGTGTGTGAAATCCTTTCATGGGGAGTGGGAGAATTAGGAGTAATAATGTACCATAATACCTCTGATACACTCTTTGAATACCCATCCTGTTGTTCTCTCAGTTTTACACAAACACAAGAATCTGCTTTACTTCCTTCTCCCTTCAGCCTTCCTGGACTGTGTCTTATTATCACTGTGAGAATAGTTGATGTTACTATCTAATCTCTCAATCCATGACTCAAGATGGGCAGAGCTCAACTTTTACCTAATAGTCTCTGCAACTCAAACGATTGTTCCCTTCCCTGAAATGCCGTTGAACTTCATATCTGCATCTTTCATTCTGGTACTTACTTAACCTTTCTAATATATCCCGTGCTTGACTTTATTTAATAGTCCCTTTAAAACATAGTTTTCCTGGATATACAAGTTTTAATTGCCAGCTATTTTCTCTCAGAACTTTGAGTGCTATATTATTTATTCTGGCTTCCATCATTGTTGTTGAGAAGTCTAGCATTCAAGTACACTCTTTGTCAGTGCTCTCTTTCCCCTCTGGTTTCTTTTAAAACCTTCTCTGTGTATTGGATGTTATACCATTTCAATGCCAAAAGTCTAAAAGTGGATTTATTGTTATTTGTACTGCCCACTAGAAATCGATCTTTCTATATTTATAAATTTTATATTTTATCATTTCTAGAAAATTCTCAGTCATTATCTCCTCAGATATTGTCTCTTCTTCATTCTCATTATCTCTTGTTCTGGAACTCTAATTCCCTGTACATTAAAACTTTTCATGCTTTCCTTCAAATCTCTTTAACTTTTAAAAATTTTTTCATTCCCTGTACTACCTTCTGGATAATTTCTTTACCCCCTTTTCCAATGTATAACTTTTTTCCAATTAGGTCTTTTTTTTTTTAAGATTTTGTTTATTTATTTGACACAGAGAGAGAGAGATCACAAGTAGGCAGAGAGGCAGGCAGACAGAGAGGGGGAAGCAGGCTCCCTGCTGAACAGAGAGCCCGATGTGGGGCTCAATCCCAGGACCCTGAGATCATGACCTGAGCCGAAGGCAGAGGCTTAACCCACTGAGCCACCCAGGTGCCCCTCCAATTAGGTCTTAACAACTATTTTACCTACGTATTGAGTTCTTAAGTTCCATAATATGCTGGTCATTTCTAAAAATTCTTTTGTTTCTTTTGAATTTTTTTTATTTCTTACTCATGTTTATGATTCCATGTGTCTCTGTCTTTGAACATTTTATATTCTGTAACTGATCATTTCAATATTTGAAACTGCTGGGGTTTTAAATCTATTGCTTCTTTTTCTGCTGACTTTCACCCAAGTGTGCTCAGTTGATCTTTGATAATGAGCTAATGTTTGACTGATGTTAGTCTGGGTGAATCCTAAGAATCTAAATTGAGGAGATTTCCTATAGGATTCTTCTTTGTTTTGAATGGTGCTAACAGTGCTCAGCTGTGTCCTCTTAGGAGACGGACATGCGGCCTCAGAACTTGCCACTGACTCAAGGCTTGGTCTAAAAGTTGCAGCACTGATATCCACATCCGTTTGTAGGGGCATCTTGCCTTCCCTTTTGTTTACTGTTCTTCATTGCCATTTCAGCATTTTGGTTTGGTTTTGTCTTCTGTTTTCTTCTTCTACTTAATTCCCCTCATTTCAAAGACTTCAGAAATGCAATAAAAAATGTTTTATGCAGGAGTTATTATTTTCAAGCAAGAAGACCTTTCAGAATATCTAAACTACCACACTGTTAGTAGTGGATGTCTTGGTGATATTTTTTACTCTGGGTTTATAGCTATGCTCCTAAAAGCTGCGCTTGCCAAGAGTTGAGATTCCCAGATAAATGGAGCATGACTTAAATTATTTTAAATGTAGAACATCAGAGTTAGAAGGCTTAACTTAGACTCTCTCGCTCAAAATAGGCCCTGTATCAGGACTGGTTTGTTTAACTGACTGACAGCTTATGCTAATGAGATCATAGGATTCAGTCTGGGGGTATAGCTCAGTGGTAGAACATTTGACTGCACAGGATTCAGTCCCGTTTGCTCTGACAATAGGGTGCATATAGATCTGTTACCCCTGATGGAAAGGTTACTCAAAATATCACTTACTGAATGATAAATTAGTGACATAATCTCATGAAGAAAGGCTAACAATAATTATCACAAATACTTGGCTAATATGGCTGAATTATTAAGGCTTTACTATAACTTTATTTATGGTAGGGAGACTAGGCAAGTGAACATGGCCATTGTTGGCCCGCTGCCCTAAACTTGGAATTCTGATATTTATTATTTTATAATTTACTTTTTTGAGAACAAATCTTATCTATTATTATAATTCACTCATTGTCTATCACTCTGTCCTTTTCCCCCAAAACCAAAAATTTTAGTAAATAGCGAATGGATCAGGTTTTGTGAATAAGAAACAAAATAATTTGTAGAAGCAAGCGGTGTTTACAAGCCCATACTGGCATTAAGTACAGTGAATGTTCAGAAAACATCTTGATGAAAACATTAGTTTGGCAAGATCATGAATTATAGCGTATATGAAAAATTATCACATAATTCTAAGAATGTGTCAAAATCAGGATTTTCTGACAATATTTAAATAAATTATGTCCTGGAGCTCAGAGCTTTATGTGTAACAACGGTGTCTGAAACAAGATTAACAGGGGCACCTGGGTGGCTCAGTGGGTTAAAGCCTCTGC
>ML103205.1:0-14423 GCA_003697995.1 Taxidea taxus jeffersonii
CACACACACACACACACACACACACACACTTACTCACACAGATTTCAGTGAATTCTTAAATCCTTCATTCTTAAACATGAACAGGCAAAACTTTACCAGATATCTAAAGAGTAATCTTTGACACGGATGATAGTGACAAAAATAAATAAGAAACATGAAGGTCAAAGAAACAGTCAATACAAAGAACAAAATAAAACTTTTAAACACTAAAATTAATATCCTGAAAGACATGAGAAGGTATTAAATTCATGATATGAAAATAGAATGTAATGAAAAAGAAACAAGGGGCGCCTGGGTGGCTCAGTGGGTTAAAATCTCTGCCTTCGGCTCAGGTCATGGTCCCAGGGTCCTGGGATTGAGCCCTGCATTGGGCTCTCTGCTCAGCAGGGAGCCTGCTTCCTCCTCTCTCTCTCTCTCTGCCTGCCTCTCTGCCTGCTTATGATCTCTGTCTGTCAAATACATAAATAAAATCTTAAAAAAAAAAAAAAAGAAACAAGTTATTAAAAACTTTACATGAGGGACGCCTGGGTGGCTCAGTTGTTTAAGCGGCTGCCTTCAGCTCAGGTCATGATCCCAGCATCCTGGGATCGAGTCCCACATCCGGCTCCTTGCTCAGCAGGGAGCCTGCTTCTCCCTCTGCCTTTGTCTACCTGTGCTCTCTCTCTCTAACTAATAAATAAATAAAATCTTTAAAAAAAAACTTTACATGATTATTGCAGAAATTAAGTTATATTTTAGATTAAAAAGTGTTAAGTAATTGGGATCAATGACAAATTTTCTGATACCAGGGATAAAAAGAAGATCCTAAAAGGCTTCAAAGACATAAACAGATTGCAGGCAAAAGGATGGAAATTTAAAATGTTATCAATCTTTTCAGTAGCAATACTGGACTATGGAGGAAATGACACATAAAAATTCTGAGGGAAATTCATCTCCAACTTAGAATTCTGTAACTATATAAATTTGAAATCAAATGTGAGCATGAAATAAAGATATTTTAGCTCTATGAGTTCTCAAGAAAAAAAATTTTTCTCATGTATTTATTTTCAGGAAGCTACTGAAAGGTGTGTTCCACCAAAACTAGGGACTAAAGCAAGAAAAATGTAGGTAAGAGGTCCACAAAAACAGAAGAGTAAAGAAATATATTTACAGACTATTAGTTAAGAGAAATCCCAAGACAATAACCAAAACAAAGGCAGCAACTAGTTTACATTGAAACAGGAGGAAGGAAAGTTTTAAAAAGGATATCCCCAAGACAAATATTAAAGTAATAAGATTACCCGATGTGTCTGAACATACAGAGAGAGTAAATTCAAATTTCTGACATGAAGTTTAAGGATAATTAGTGACAGATACAAAGAAAACAAAGGAAAGCAAAAAGGAGGAAAAGAAACAGTCCAAGAAAAGGAGAAGTATTACCCTAGAGAACTTGGGCTTCTAGCCCAGATGAATTAACGGGGGCTGAACTTACTCTACCACCTGAAACAAACAAACAAAAGACAATATATGTGAATCAATGGTTTTCAAAAACTGGACAGTAGGCAACTAAAGACAGTGAACTATGGGAGAATGTTCCCTACAATAGCATAATACCTATTCTTTTCAAGGGCACACAAAACAGACTATACTATAAGCCATGAAAGAAAAAGGCTCAACAAAAAAAGACAAACATGCTATAGTATCACTTATATGTGGAATCTAAAAACGTCATACATTTAGAATGAGAGACTAGAATCATGGTTACCAGGAGCTTGCAGGGTGGGGTGAGAGGGGAGATCTTCATCAAAGTGTACAAACTCCACTTTTAAAATGAACAAATTCTGGGGATCTAATGTAGAGCATGGTGATTATAGTTAACAATACTGTATTATATACTTGAAAGTTGTTAGAGAGCATATCTTAAATGTCTCTACCACACACACACACACACACACACACACACACACACACACAAATGGTAATTGTGTGACATAACAAGTGTTAGCTAACATGAGGGTGGTAATCATTTTGCAATATAGAAGCTTATCAACTCAATACATTATACACCTTAAACTTAGTGTTATATATAAATTGTATCTCAGTGGCAAATAAGCATTGCTAAATTCATGCAAGATTAGGAAACTGCGAATTAAAACAACAATGAGATTCCACTAAACACCTGTTAGAATGGACAAAATCCAAAACGCTGACAGCACCATGTATGGGTGAGGATGTGGAACAACAGGAGGGCTCATCCACGCAGGTGGGAATGCAAAATGCAACAGACACATTGGAAGATGGTTTGGCAGTTTTTTGGAGAACTATACATACCCTTACCACATGATCCAGCCATCATGCTCCTTGTTATCTATGAGAATAAGTTGAAAACGTATGTCCACAAAAAAACCTGAACAAGGATGTTTATAGAAACTTTATTCATAATTTTCAAAACTTGGAAGCAACCAAGATGACCTTCTATTGAATGTGAATATATAAATAAACTGTGGTAAATCCAGGCAATGTAATACTGTTCGATACTAAAATGATATGAGCTATCAAGTCACAAGAAGAGATGTAGGAAATTCAAATACATATCACTAAATCAAAAAAGGCAAATACGACCAAATAAGAATAAATCTAATCAAAAGTGTGAAAGACTACACTAACAACTGTAAAACATTGTTGAGAGAAACTAAAGGTTTAAATAAATGGGGAGAGGTATTTTGTTGACAGGTCACAAAACTCAATGTTTTTAAGGCATCAGTTCTTCCCAAATTGATACAGATTTTTAAAATCCAAGGAAAAAATCCCAGAAGGATTTTTCTAGACACTGGTAAGCTGATTCCAAAATTCACTGTAAGTGCAAAGGTTAGCCACATGATTTTTTAAAAGAATAAAATTTAGAGATTAATACTTCTTGACTTCAAGACTTATGATACAACTATAGTAAAAGGGTCTGAAGAGACTATTTAGCCTCCTGGACCCTTGGGGATAGAAGGGGGGCCTGGGGCTAGAGCACTGGTTGCCTGCCCCTCCTTCTAGCCCTCACCCATGTAATGCCAACCTCCACCCTGGGTTGGGCCATGTCTAATAGGCTTTACCAAGCATGGCCAGCAAAGACCTGAAGTTGGAAGTGTTCAGCAAGCCGCTAGCAGACTCCGAGGCACAGGTGGAGAATCACACACCTAAGATCCCAGATACCATGACTGGCTACTCCCGGAACTGAGCTGGCTTTGGGACCTCAAATCCAAGCATAATCTGGTCCATATCTCTAGATGCCCAGAAATTCATTTCAGGTATTTACAGTGATGTCCATGGCACCGCAAAATGAAGGGCATAGCCTCTGGCAGAGAAAGGACCACAAGTACACTCTAACTATGGAGGGCTTGACCTCTGCCCTCAGCAAATATGACATCAATGTAAAGAAGCCACAATTTCACCTGAGCCACCCCACCTAAATGTATTTGTCTATCTCTGTTTCTCCATACCAGTGTTTTTCATAAACTTCACTGTGACAAGTAAAAAAGAAAAAAGAAACTACGGTAAAGACAATGTGAGATTAGAGTTAAGATACATAAATAGATTAGTACAATGGAATGGAAAGCTAGAAATAGAGCCACAAAGCTGATCTTCCATAAAGATGCAAAGGAAATTCAGTGAAGAAAAGAAAGTCTTCAATAAATAGTGCTGGAACAATTGGAAATCCACATGTGCCCGCATGCGCGCTCGCGCGCACACAGACACACACACACACACACACACACACACAAAAGAACTTGAACTTTTACTTCACACCATACACAGGGATTAATCCAAAATGGATCATAAGCTTAAACATAAAGCCTAAAATCATAAAAATCATAAAACTCCGGGAAGAAAACTCAGGAGAAAATCCCTGTGATCTTGAATTAGGCAAAGATTTTTGGATACAAGACCATAAACACAATCTACAAAGGAAAAAATTAGTAACATAAACTTCATCAAAATGTTAAGCTTTTTATTTTTGAAAGCTTTTCAAAAGTTAAGATAATGAATAAAAGCCACAAAGTGGGAGAAAATATTTGTAAATCAAAGATCTGTAAATGACTTGTATGCATAAATACAGAGATGAACTTAAAGCTCAACAGTAAGAACATTTTTAAAACTCAATCTTAAAAATGAGCAAAGGGAGCCACCTAGGTGGCTCAGTCAGTTAAGCATCAGACTCTTGACTTCAGCTCAAGTCTTGATTTCAGTGTCATGAGTTTAAGCCCTGCATTGGGCTCTACACTGGGCACAGAGCCTACTTAAAAAATAAATTAATTAAGATAAAAAACAAAATTAAGCAATGGATTTGAACATATATTTCACTCAAGAAGATACACGGATGGCAAATAAGACTGTGAAGAGATGCTTAATATCATTAGTTGTTGGGGCAACTCTAATTAAAATCACAAGATACAACTATATACCTGTTAGAATGGCTAACATTAAAAAGATGAAAGACTGATAGTATTAAGTGTTGAGAGGATGTGGAAGAATTAGAACTCTCATACAGTGATAATATGAATGTAAAATGATACAACCACTTTGGAAAATGGTTTGACAGTTTCTTAAAATGTCAAACATCGGGCTGCCTGGGTGGCTCAGTGTGTTAAAGCCTCTGCCTTCGGCTCAGGTCATGATCTCAGGGTCCTGGGAATGACCCCCGCATTGGACTCTCTGCTTGGCGGGGAGCCTGCTTCCCCTCTCTTTCTGCCTGCCTCTCTGCCTACTGTGATCTCTCTCTCTCTGTCAAAAAATAAAATCTTAGAAAAAAAAAAAAGTCAGGGAAGCCTGGGTGGCTCAGTTGGTAAAAGCGGCTGGCTTCGGCTCAGGTCATGATCCCAGCGTCCTGGGATTGAGTCCCGCATGGGGCTCCTTGCTCAGCAGGGAGCCTGCTTCTCCCTCTGCCTCTGCCTGCCACTCTGTCTGCCTGTGCCCACTCTCTCTGACAAATAAATAAATAAAATCTTTAAAAAAAGAAAAAAAAGTCAAATATCTGCTTGCCATACCATACAACCATTCCACCCCTAGGTAACCAGCCAAGAGACATGAAACATATGACCATACAAAGATTCCGACATGAATGTTCATAACATTTTTATTTGTAATAACCAAAAACTAGAAATGATCCAAACACCCAGTAATAACTGGATAGATAAATAAATGGTAGTATATCCATACAGTGGAATAATTTAGCAATAAAAATAAACTGCTATTATTTGCAACAACATGAATGAATCTCAAAATAATTATAAAATCTCAAAATAAGTGAAAGAAGCTAGACAGAAAAAGACTAATGCTTCATAATTTGATTATGCAAAATTCTTAAAAATGAAAACTAATCTCTACAACAAAAGGCATATCAGTGTTTGCCTATCAGGTGATGGCAGTACAGAAAGATGCCAAAGAGACACAGGAAATTTTCAGGGTGATGGGTATGTCCATTATCTTGATTATGGTGATGGTTTCACCGGTGTAAATTTATGTAACATCTTATCAAATTTTCCACTTTAAATGTGTCCCTGTATTGTGTATCATGCCTTAATAAATGTTTTTAAAAGCCATAAATCAAATGATATATAATTATAGATATGAATAATGTTCACATAATCACAATAATATAAGCACCAAGTATTAGTTTAACCAAAATTGTGGCATACTTTTCTGAGATGCTGAAGGCTAGGTTATTTAATTTGCATTTATGGGGGGAGGTATTTCTAGTAAAGTTTTGCATCTCTTTATTTTTTTTTTAGAGGCACACTACAATAGTTAATTTTATTTGTTTAAGGGCTCATATTGCAAGCATAAATCAAGCATCGGCTTTGAGTCTGTGAGCCCAGATTCACATATTTAGGAAGACAAAAGCAAACTATGATCCATGTATATGGATGAAAAACTAAAGGCCCACAGTTAATTACATTGTAGTTTTAAATTTCTACAGCTTAGAAGCCAGGATTGACAGATCTTTTACGTCTTTCTGGACGTCCCACAGGGTACCTGCACTTTTCTTGAGCTGGGCAACCTCATCATCCTTCAGCTTCTGGTTAATCACACTAGTTAAGCCCCAAGTGTTCAGATTACATGGAAAGCTCAGGAAGATTTCATTCTGAATGCCATGCATCCCCTTCACCACTGTTGACACTGGATGAATCCTAGATAAATTTTTCAGCATGGATTCAATGAGATCAACCACACTTAATCCAATAGCTCAGTTGGTATATCCTTTTAGCTTGATGACTTTGTAGGCACTTTCCATCACCATCTTATGCACTTCCTTCCAATTTTCACTGTCATCTGTTCCCATTTCTGGATTCAGTTCCTGAAGAGAAATGCCTGCCGTATTCACTCCACTCCACACAGCCACACTTGAATCACCATGTTCTCCCAAAATACATCCATGGCAGCTACTGGGATGAATGCCAAGTTTTTCAATCTTGAAATAGCAAAATCTAGCAGAATCCAGATTACACCCACTTCCAATCACATAGTTCTTGGGTAGTCCACTTAGTTTGAAGGTAACATATGTAAGAATATCCACTGGATTGGAAACCACAATTATGATGCAGTCAGGACTGTACTTGACTATCTGCAGAATAATGAATTTGAAGACATTAACATTCCTCTGCACCAGACTGAGCTGGCTCTCTCCTGCTGGCAGACTCCCCAGTCACCACCACAATCAATTGGCAGTCACAGAGTAATCTTTATCTGCCACAATTTTAGGTGTCTGAAGAAATAAGCTCCCATGTTGCAGATCCATCATTTCTCCTTCAAGTTTATCTTCCAAAATATCCACAAGGGCAAGTTCATCAGCCAGGGACTTTTCCAGAATGCTGATGGAACACGCCATACCAACTTGTCCAATACCCACTACAGTGATCTAATTGTTTGGGATGACTGCCTCTTTTGCAACTGGCATGATCAGTTTTTCCTTAAGAGTTTGTGCCCAGAGAGAACCTTCTGGGAGAGTTGCAGGAGGAAGACAGTGTTACCTGCCTGCTTCTCCTCCAGCGCAGG
This sequence comes from Taxidea taxus jeffersonii, assembly GCA_003697995.1. Lineage (NCBI taxonomy): Eukaryota > Metazoa > Chordata > Mammalia > Carnivora > Mustelidae > Taxidea > Taxidea taxus. The sequence goes on from ML103205.1 coordinate 7,021, forward strand.
ATCTGCAAGGAGCATTTTTGCATCTCTTTACATAGTCACTGGTCATTTGAGATTTTTCCTTCTGGGAATTGCTTATTTGTGCATTGTGCCCACTTAGATTGGCTTTCCTGTATTATCCTTGTTGCTTTGCAGAAGTTCCCTCTGTGTCCTATGTATTAATCTCTTTATTGGTTATATATGCTGCAAAAGTCTTCTCTCAGTCTGTCTCTGGCAGTTGACTTTGTCTAATGCCTTCCCCTTGCAGTCCACCCAAATTTGCTGGTCCAAAACACTGGTCAGGTCACAACTTCAATTGACTTTATGTGTTAGCTATGTCAACCTTATCCCTCACCGCTCTCTTGGAATTTAATATTCTGAATATAATATCTTAATATAAAATACACATACAAATATCTTAATACAAAATGTCTCAAAGGGCCAACAGATTCTATAATATTGAGGATTTATCAGTGAGTTTGCCTAGAAAATGAGTTTGTTCCAGCCAGAGGAGTTTATATATAATTTCAGAAAGTAGCAGGCTATGCAAAATGGTGATGAGAGAAATACTCTGTTTTCTTAAACTTAGTCTATTCCCCAAAACTTCCCCATATCCACTTATTTATTTATGAGGCAGTCAAGTACAATGGTAAACCTTTCAGATGACAGACATGATTGCAAATCCCAAAGCCACCATTTTCTATGTATAATGGTGTTGATAAGATCTACCTCGAAGGACTTTTCAAGGATGGATTATGATAGTGTATGTAAGTGCTGGCTTAGCAAATACCTAGCCCATAGCTAGTGCCCAGTAAATAGTTGCCATGATTATCACCTGGTGCCATTCCCCAGCCCATTCTCCCTTGTAACCTGACAAAAACCCTTCTACCTATCTTTTAAAGCTCAGTTCAAAAGACATCTCTTCCATAAAACTTATCCCACATCAGTACAAGTCAAATCTAGTATACCACTGCTTAAACAATACTTTCCCTCCAAAATATTAATCACTCTCTTCTCTGTGGTCTCAAGCACATCACTAATTTGACTTGTATTTAAGTATCTGAGGATACTGTGATGAGCTCAGTACATGACTTTTTACTATAATGAAGTGTGAACTCCCTGAAGTCAGGAATAATTACCTAGGTCACCCATTTTTAACACAGTGAAGGGTTTTCTTCTTAAATAAACAAGCAAATAGGCTGAACACATTATATAGATACAAAAGAAAAAGGGACCAAAGGAAAAAAAAACAATTTTGATCTATCATTTAAAAAATTATCTTTATAATCACAGATGGAGGGTGGTACCTGGGTGGCTCTGTCAGTTAAGCGTCTGCCTTCGGCTCAGGTCATGATCCCAGGATCCTGCGATCCAGTCCTGCATCTGACTCCTTGCTCAGTGGGGAGCCTGCTTCTCCCTCTGTCTCTGCTCCACCTGCTTGTGCTTTTGCTCTCTCTCTGACGATTAAATAAATAAAATCTCTAAAAAACAAAATCACAGAAGAAGGAAGGAGAAAAAAGAGGGGAAGGAGGAAAGAAGGAAGGTGAGGTGGGGAGGGTTGGGGAAGAAAAAGAAGCTTACAGAAAATTTGGAATATTATGATGTCCTACCACATTATCCCTTTGCAAAGTTCAACTACACACCCCATATGTATTTCATCAGTAGAATTTCTTTAAATTGCTTTATTTATTTTCTTATTTATTTATTTATTTATTTATTGAGAGAGAGAGAGTGAGAGAGAGAGAGCACAAGCCATGAGGAAAGTCAGGCAGAGGGAGAAGCAAACTCCTGATTGAGCAGGAAGCCTGATGTGGGCCCCATCCCATTGGATCATGACCTGAGCCAAAGTCAGACACTTAACCATTTGAGCCAGCCCAGTGCCCCTAAATTGCTATATTTAAATCAATATGTATCTATCATCAATTAAAGGCAAAATGTCAGTCACCTTTCATTTTTAATTTTATGTAGAATTACAATTTTAGTTTTATGTAAAAGAATCAATTTTCTCAACAAGTCATTGTGAAGGCCCCCATGGTGAGAAACTTTACTTACATGTGAAAACTTTCACTTCTGGGTGAAAATTAAGTGCTTAATTAAAATGAACTTTTATGGGCTCCCTGTCTCTAACACTTGTCTTTCTGAAAAGGGTGTCAGATATTGCAATACCCATACTGTGAAAGCCAATTCCCTGGCCTAAAAGATTTCAATTCTGTTTTAATGATGAAGGAATAAAGAAAAGAATGAATGTATGATTCAACACTTAAAAAAAATATGATTTGGGGGCGCCTGGGTGGCTCAGTGGGTTAAAGCCTCTGCCTTCAGCTCAGGTCATGATCCCAGGGTACTGGGATCAAGCCCCACATCGGGCTCTCTGCTTAGCAAGGAGCCTGCTTCCCTTCCTCTCTCTCTCTGACTGCCTCTCTACCTGCTTGTGATCTCTGTCTGTCAAGTAAATAAATAAAATCTTTAAAATATATATATATATATTTTTATATATCATATATGATATATATATGATTTTATATATCATATATATATCATATATATATGATTTAAACTTTAAATATGTTTTTGTTTTTGCTCCAACTTTTTATTTCTGAAGTAAAATAAGACATGTTACTTTTATTTAATATCCACATACCTGAATAATGTTTGCCCTACTTCCCAGCAGCAAACTCATTTTTAAAAATTTAAATTTAAATTAAAAATGAGTACTTATTGGGGCACCTGGGTGGCTCAGTGGGTTGAGGCCTCTGCCTTCGACTCAGGTCATAATCTCGACATCCTGGGATTGAGTCCCGCATTGGGCTCTCTGCTCAGTGGGGAGCCTGCTTCCCCCTCTCTCTCTCTCTGCCTGCCTCTCTGCCTGCTTGTGATCTCTGTCAAATAAGTAAACAAAAATCTTTAAATAAAAAAGATTATTTATATTTTATACATTATTTATACATTACTTATTTTTTTACTTATACATTATTCTTATCTTTTGAATATGTCCTGGTTGTCTATTTTGACAAAGAAAAAAATCACTCCAAATTGAAATGACTTAAAATAACAATCAATTTGTTATTTCCCATGGTTTCTTTGGGCCAAGGATTTAGGGAAGCCTCATCTGGGTGGTTCTGGCTTGAGGCCTATCAGGTATTACATGTGTTCTATGATGCCTTAGAACCTTCTGGGGTCTTAGAAAGAATAGCCCTATGGTCTATCCCTTAGATCTTTATCCTAAAGCATCTCTCTCTTTTTTCTTTTTTAAGAGAGAGAAAGAGATTGGGGGGAGGGGGGAGGAGAGGGAGAGAGAGAACCTTAAACAGGCTCCACACCTATTATAGAGCCCAACACAGGGCTCAATCCCAGGACCCTGAGATCATGACCTGAGCCAAAATCATGAGTTGGACACAACCAACTGAACCACCTGGGCATCTCCTAAAGCCCTTTTTAAATTTGAGAACAATTTGCTCTCTAAAAAGGCTGCTCTGAATCCTTTGAATTTTCTGTGAATTCCACTCAAAACTAAATAATTAGTTCATTAGTTCATGAGTCCATTTTCATTATAGTTTAGGCAGCAAGAAGTACCAGATCATTGAGTTCATCAGGCACACAGTCTATGTTCCACATTCACATAGGCAAGAGTTTCACTAAACTTGCTGCCAGTACATAACAAAGGGAATAAGGATTCCCTTTTCTTCAACTTCCAATTATGTTTTCCTCACTTTGCTTTAAGCCCTCATAGACAGACTTCTTGAAGCCCTTTAGGCTTCTGCTAACACTCTCCTTGAGTTCCTTCCAGGTTTCAGTAACATCCTCCCTAGGTGCTTCAGGATTTCACTTAACAGCCTATTCCTAAAGGATTCTGTCCACATTAAGTTTTTATCATGTCAGCACTCCATTTCTGCATCAAATTCTGCTCAAATTATCTATTGCTGCATAATAAATCACCCCAAAATGTAGTTGCTTAAGACAACAACAATCATTTTATTATCTTTCATGATAATGGGTCAGGAATTCAGAAAGGGATTGGCTCATGGTTCTGGCACAATCACTCATTTGCGTACAGTACCCAGTAGCTGGACTGGAACAATGCAGAGGTGGAACAACTGAGATGGCTGGACATAGATCTCTCTCCATGCAGATTCAATGTTTCTGTTCTCTGCATGTAGCTAATTTGGATTTCCTCACAACACACCTGTATAGGTGGCGGAGGGGTGGGGGGGCGGGATTGGTCAGTTTATATGATCTGACGTCCTCCTGAACAATCATCCCATGAGAACCAAATAGAAGCTTCTGGTGTGTTCATAGCTCATATCAAGCAAAGTCACCTCAACTACATTCTGTTAGTCAAGTAATTGCAATCCAACCCAAATTCAAGGCAAGGGAGAGAATTAGACCTTTTTTTTTTTTTCTTTAGAATTAGAATTTTTATGGGTGAGAGACAAGGTTCTGAAAGTGCATGAGGCTAGGGAGTTATTTTACAAACATTTTTTTCAAAAATACAATCTGCTACATAATAATACTTTCAGGCTTTATTCTATAACTTTTCTTTGCCTAGCTATTTTTTTTTAAAGATTTTATTTATTTATTTGTCAGAGAGAGAGAGGGAACAAGCACAGGCAGACAGAGTGGCAGGCAGAGGCAGAGGGAGAAGCAGGCTCCCCGCCCAGCCAGGAGCCCGATGTGGGACTCGATCCCAGGACGCTGGGATCATGACCTGAGCCGAAGGCAGCCGCTTAACCAACCGAGCCACCCAGGCGTCCCTGCCTAGCTGTTTTTAAGCAAGAAGTAAAATAAACCATCAGCCATTGAAATAGGATCCCAATTAGGGCTAAAAGGAAGGGAAGTCATTTAACACTTGGTAACCAATGTTTGTTTGTTTGTTTGTTTGTTTGTTTTAAAGCGAAAGTCAAGCAAAGCTTTATTTCACTCCAAGCATGGAGAATCAAACCCACCACTTGGGGCCCACCCTTACATAGAGGCAACCCCTCTCAGCCTCACAGAATAACTTTTACAGAGTAAAAGCCACGTGGTTGAGCCTGGCTAAACACAGGTGGCCATTGAGATTGCAACACAGCGAAAACTGCACAGTCATGATAGGTCACACACCGGTGGCCAGTGAGATTTCAATTTACCCTAGTAGATATATACATGCCCCACTGATTGGATGTCTCCATCTGGCTTGACACGCCCTTGTATCCAGGCTTTGCTACCAGGGACTGGTTTCCCAGACTTGTGTTTTTTTTTTTTTCTTTTTATTTATTTATTTTTTTTATTTAAACGTATAATGTAACCCCACGACCCTCTCCCAACCCTCCCCCTCAGTTTGTTTTATGACATTAAGAGTCTCTTTTGGTTTGTCTCCCTTCCGATCCTATCTTGTTTCATTTTCTCTTTTCCTACCACCTTAACCCCTACCCCCATTGCATCTCCACTTCCTCATATCAGGGAGATCATGTGATAGTTGTCTTTCTCCAGTTAACTTATTTCGCTAAGCATAATACGCTCTAGTTCCATCCATGTCGTCGCAAATGGTAAGATTTCATTTCTTTTGAGGGCTGCATAGTATTCCATTGTATATATATACCACCTCTTCTTTATCCATTCATCTGTTGATGGACATCTAGGTTCTTTCCATAACTTGGCTATTGTGGACATTGCTGCTATAAACGTTTGGGTACATGTGCCCCTTTGGATCACTATGTTTGTATATTTAGGGTAAATACCGAGTAGTGCAATTGCTGGGTCATAAGGTAGCTCTATTTTCAATTTTTTGAGGAACCTCCATGCTGTTTTCCAGAGTGGTTGCACCACTTGCATTCCCACCAACAGTGTAGGAGGGTTCCCCTTTCTCCACATCCTCACCAGCATCTGTCATTTCCTGACTTTTTCATTTTAGCCATTCTGACTGGTGTGAGGTGGTATCTCATTGTGGTTTTGATTTGTATTTCCCTGATGCCCACTGATGGGGAGCACTTTTTCATGTGTCTGTTGGCCATCTGGATGTCTTCTTTGCAGAAATGTCTGTTCATGTCCTCTGCCCATTTCTTGATTGGATTCTTTGTTCTTTGGGTGTTGAGTTTGCTAAGCTCCTTATAGATTTTGGATACTAGCCCTTTATCTGATAGGTCATTTGCAAATATCTTCTCCCACTCTGTCAGTTGTCTTTTGGTTTTGTTGACTGTTTCTTTTGCTGTGCAAAAGCTTTTGATCTTGAGGAAGTCCCAATAGTTCATTTTTTCCCTTGCTTCCCTTGCCTTTGGCATTGTTCCTAGGAAGAAGTTGCTGCGGCTGAGGTCAAAGAGGTTGCTGCCTGTGTTCTCCTCAAGGATTTTGATGGATTCCTTTCTCACGTTGAGGTCCTTCATCCATTTTGAGTCTATTTTCCTGTGTGGTGTAAGGAAATGGTCCAATTTCATTTTTCTGCATGTGGCTGTCCAATTTTCCCAACACCATTTGTTGAAGAGGCTGTCTTTTTTTCATTGGATATTCTTTGCTGCTTTGTCGAAGATTAGTTGACCATAGAGTTGAGGATCTATTTCTGGACTCTCTATTCTGTTCCATTGCTCTAGTGTCTGTTTTTGTGCCAGTACCATACTGTCTTGATGATGACAGCTTTGTAGTAGAGCTTGAAGTCTGGAATTGTGATGGCACCAACTTTGGCTTTCTTTTTCAATATTCCTTTGGCTATTCGAGGTCTTTTCTGGTTCCATATAAATTTTAGGATTATTTGTTCCATTTCCTTGAAAAAATTGGATGGGATTTTGATAGGCATTGCATTAAATGTGTAGATAGCTTTAGGTAGCATAGACATTTTCACAATATTTATTCTTCCAATCCATGAGCATGGAACATTTTTCCATGTCTTTGTGTCTTCCTCAATTTCTTTCATGAGTACTTTATAGTTCTCTGAGTATAGATTCTTTGCCTCTTTGGTGAGGTTTATTCCTAGGTATCTTATGGTTTTGGGTGCAATTGTAAATGGGATTGACTCCTTAATTTCTCTTTCTCCTGTCTTGTTGTTGGTGTAAAGAAATGCAACTGATTTCTGTGCATTGATTTTATATCCTGACACTTTACTGAATTCCTGTACAAGCTCTAGCAGTTTTGGAGTGGAGCCTTTTGGGTTTTCCACATATAGTATCATATCATCTGCAAAGAGCGATAGTTTGACTTCTTCTTTGCCGATTTGGATGCCTTTAATTTCTTTTTGTTGTCTGATTGCTGAGGCTAGGACTTCTAGTACTATGTTGAATAGCAGTGGTGATAGTGGACATCCCTGCCTTGTTCCTGACCTTAACGAAAAAGCTCTCAGTTTTTCTCCATTGAGAATTATACTTGAGGTGGGTTTTTCCATAGATGGCTTTGATAATATTGAGGTATGTGCCTTCTATCCCTACACTTTGAAGAGTTTTGATTAGGAAGGGATGTTGCACTTT
>ML103205.1:14823-31789 GCA_003697995.1 Taxidea taxus jeffersonii
TCATAATATGTTCTTATGATTGTTTGTATTTCTTTGGTGTTGGTTGTGATCTCTCCTCTTTCATTCATGATTTTATTTATTTGGGTCCTTTCTCTTTTCTTTTTGATAAGTCTGGCCAGGGGTTTATCAATCTTATTAATTCTTTCAAAGAACCAGATCCTAGTTTCATTGATTTGTTCTGTTGTTTTCTTGGTTTCTATTTCATTGATTTCTGCTTTGATCTTTATTATTTCTCTTCTCCTGATGGGTTTAGGCTTTCTTTGTTGTTCTTTCTCGAGCTCCTTTAGGTGTAGGGTTAGGTTGTGTATTTGAGACCTTTCCTGTTTCTTGAGATAGGCTTGTATCGCTATATATTTTCCTCTCAGGACTGCCTTTGCTGTGTCCCACAGATTTTGGACCGTTGTGTTTTCATTATCATTGGTTTCCATGATTTTTTTCAATTCTTCTTTAATTTCCTGGTTGACCCATCCATTCTTTAGAAGGATACTGTTGGATCTCCATGTATTTGGGCTCTTTCCAAATTTCCTCTTGGGATTGAGTTCTAGCTTCAGAGCACTGTGGTCTGAAAATATGCAGGGAATGATCCCAATCTTTTGATACCGGTTGAGACCTGATTTATGACCCAGGATGTGATCTATTCTGGAGAATGTTCCATGGGCACTAGAGAAGAATGTGTATTCTGTTGCTTTGGGATGGAATGTTCTGAATGTATCTGTGATGTTCATCTGGTCCAGTGTGTCATTTAAGACCTTTATTTCCTTGTTGATCTTTTGCTTGGATGATCTGTCCATTTCAGTGAGGGGTGTGTTAAAATCTCCTACTATTATTGTATTATTGTCAATGTGTTTCTTTGATTTTGTTTTTAATTGGTTTATATAGTTGGCTGCTCCCATGTTAGGGACATAGATATTTAAAATTGTTAGATCTTGTTGGACAGACCCTTTGAGTATGATATAGTGTCCTTCCTCATCTCTTATTATAGTCTTTGGCTTAAAATCTAATTTATCTGATATAAGGATTGCCACCCAGGTTTCTTCTGATGTCCATTAGCACGGCAAATTTTTTTCTACCCCCTCACTTTCAATCTGGAGGTGTCTTCGGGTCTAAAATGAGTTTCATGTAGGCAGCATAGGGATGGGTTTTGTTTTTTTATCCATTCTGAAACCCTGTGTCTTTTGATTGGGGCATTTAGCCCATTTATGTTCAGGGTAACTATTGAGAGATATGAATTTAGTGCCATTGTATTGCCTGTAAGGTGACTGTTACTGTATATTGTCTCTGTTCCTTTCTGGTAATACTTTTAGGGTCTATCTTTGCTTAGAGGACCCCTTTCAATATTTCCTGTAGAGCTGGTTTGGTGTTTACAAATTCTTTCAGTTTTTGTTTGTCCTGGAAGCTTTTTATCTATCCTTCCATTTTCAATGATAACCTAGCTGGATAAAGTATTCTTGGCTGCATGTTCTTCTCATTTAGTGCTCTGAATATATCATGCCAGTTCTTTCTGGCCTGACAGGTATCTGTGGATAAGTCTGCTGCCAATCTAATATTTTTACCATTGTATGTTACAGACTTCTCCCGTGCTCCTTTCAGGATTTTCTCTTTGTCGCTAAAACTTGTAAATTTTACTATTAGATGACGGGGTGTGGACCTATTCCTATTGATTTTGAGGGATATTCTCTGCACCTCCTGGATTTGATGCTTGTTCCCTTTGCTATATTAGGGAAATTCTCTATGATAATTCTCTACAATATACCCTCTGCTCCCCTCTCTCTTTCTTCTTCTTCTGGAATCCCAATTATTCTAATGTTGTTTTGTCTTATGGTGTCACTTATCTCTCGAATTCTCCCCTCGTGATCCAGTAGTTGTTTGTCTCTCTTTAGCTCAGCTTATTTATTCTCTGTCATTTGGTCTTCTATATCACTAATTCTTTCTTCTGCCTCATTTATCCTAGCAGTAAGAGCCTCCATTTTTTATTGCATCTCATTAATAGCCCTTTTTATTTCAACTTGATTGGATTTTACTTCTTTTATTTCTCCAGAAAGGGCTTTTATTTCTCCCGACAGGGTTTCTCTAATATCTTCCATGCCGTTTTCGAGCCCCACTAGAACCTTGAGAATTGTCCTGAATTCCAGATCTGACATATTACCAATGTCTGTATTGATTAGGTCCCTAGCCTTCGGTCCTGCCTCCTGTTCTTTTTTTTGTGGTGAGTTTTTCCGCCTTGTCATTTTGTCCAGATAAGAATCCGCTGTTCTCCTTGTTAAGTGAACTTAGTCTTGGCTGGATTTCTTGTTTATCTTCTGGGGGAGGGGCCTGTTGTAGTGATTCTCAAGTGTCTCTGCCCCAGGCGGTATTGCACCACCCTTACCAGGGGCTGGGCTAAGTAATCCTCTCAGGTTCGCTTTCAGGAGCTTTTGTTCCCTGAACACTTTCCGTAGAGTTCCAGAGGACGGGAAGGAAAATGGCAGCCTCCCAATCTCCAGCTCAGAAGAGCCGAGAGCTAGGGGCCCCAGTCTTCAGTGCGCCTTCAAAGAAAAGCGTTTAATCACTCCAGTCTCCCCAGCCTTCGGCCGCACTTGGAGAAAATCGTGTGTAATCAGTCCTGTCTCACTGGCTTCTGGCTGTGCTCACCCAGCCTGTGACCAACCGTCTCTGTCTCTGGCAGAGTCCCACCTGGAGTCTCCAAACCCCGTAGATCCCTGAGCTCTCCCAGGTCGGAGTCTCCCCGGATCTTGTGGGGACCCCTCTCACAGAGCACCGGTCCGTGTCACAGAGCACCGGCCTGTGTCACAGACCACGGCTCTAGGAAACCTCGGTTCTGTCTCCGCAGCTGGCTTCCCTGCTCTAATATCTGTGAGCTCTGTGACACTCAGACACCCCCGATCCTTCTGTGACCCTGTGGGACCTGAGTCCACGCTGTCCCCGGGAGGTCTTCACCCCAGTTTAGCCTCTGGAGCGATGTTCCTCTGTGGAGCAGACTTTTAAAAGTCCTGATTTTGTGCTCCGCCACTTGCCGGGAGCCGGCCCCTCCCCCTGGGGTCTATCTTCCCGTCGGGTTGGATTCACTTCTCTGCTGGTCCTACCTTTTAGAAAGTGGTCGATTTTCTGTTTCTAGAATTGTTGTTTTTCTTCTCTTCGATCTCCTGTTGGATTCATAGGTGTTCAGAATGGTTTGATAGGCTATCTAGCTGATCTCCTGCTGCTTGATGTCGTCTCAGCCTGCTACTTCTCCGCCATCTTGACTCCTCCATTCTCCCCTGTTTGTTTGTTTTCAACCATGACTTCAAAATTGTGGAGCTATCATACTGATTGCTATATGAAATTAGGTTTTCAGTATATACTTTAAAACTTCTTTTTTCTTGAAAATGTCTATATATGAATACAATTGTTTTGTTATTCTTCACCTGTGAAATGCTAGACTATATTGCTATCACACACCTTAATTCCTATACAATGAATAGTATAAAATATCAAACATTTATTTCTCCATTCATTTTTCATACATGCAGCACCATTCATAAAGTTTTCTTTTAAATAGCTTTAGCAATACACCAAATAATGGCAGAAGTCGTCTGGTTTGTGGTGTTAAAACTCATTTTTTTAAAAACATCTTTTACAGTGACCAAATTGTCTAAGTGAAAATTGTTATTTTTTTTATTGGAAAGGAATCAGGTTTTTTTTTTTTTCAATTTAACTTTATCCCCTCACCTGGTATGTTGACATGCTAGAAATTTAAGAAAGATTATATTTTCAGTGATTCCAACACCTCCAAATGTCAGTACATATTACCATAAGCACATAATTAGGAGAAAGACAAATATATGAAAATAAAGTTTAATAAGCAGTTTAAGACATCTAATACCATATACACACATGTATATAACTCACTCCTGCTTTAAAGAAATAATAATAAGATGATATCATATCCCCTAGAAAGAATGACCCATCCATCACACAAAGTACGATGTGTGATTCTGTGGCAATTTGGGAAAGCAAGCCTTCTTGATTCACTCCTGCTATTCATACAATGCCCCATGTGCCTTTACAACTGAGGAAAAGACATAATCAGACAGTGTGAATTTCCTTATCTCTATATCTGAGTAAAGTGTCTTTTGCTTTAATTGAAGGAACACACTCTGGATTTTTAGGACAGCCCAATTCCAAAGGTTGTGTTTCATAAGTGTGTTTGTATGTCTTAATTTTCAATGGAGAAAATCTAGGACTTCCATGCTAACAACTCGAGTGAGTCCTATGCCAATACATAAACATCAGTCCAGGTGAAAATATAACTTGGCAGCATTGCAATGGAAGGTGCATAAATTTGGAAGTCAGAAAGACCAGTGTTCAAATCCCTACTGGCTCACACATTATCTCTGGGATCTTTAGCAAATTCCTTTTCTTTGAGCCTTTGTTACTGTGATTATAGTGATGATTTCACAGGTGTTTGGGTATTCAAACCCACTGAATTACGTGTATTAAATACATGCAGTTCTTTGATTATTGATCATACCCCAATAAAGCTGTTTGAGAAATAGTATATGGTATAATATCCCTACCTCATAAAGTAGATTTGGGAGATAGACGCAAGAATATAAAGTGCATTTCACATGAGTAGCTCTGACAGGTGTTTTTTGGTAGTAAAAGTTTAGCTTTAATTTACTTGGATTCTTGCAAGGTTCTAGGAGATGCCAAGAGAAAAGAGAAGGAACTGAAAGTATAACTGGACTAGAGAGCGTCTTTCCTTAAAATAACTTTACTTTCCTTCAAAAGTAACTGAATATATTTCCCTGAGAAACAGAGGCTTAGGGGACATTTTAGCTTTAGCTCTATGAGAACAAGACCCAGATTCTGACTCCAGTCTTCCTATGTTGACTACTCAGTGTTCATACACATGCTAATGCAAACACATGAAAACAATTAAACAGCTAAATTCCAGCCTGGCTTCTCAATACTATGGCTTATTTAGCTCTTAGCAGGGGATACTGCTGTGGCCAAAAAACCTGGTTTACCACAGAGTGATTTCTGCAGAGAATGCAAAATCATATCAGCAGGTTTGTTACAAATCATATCTTGGCAACAGAATAAAGCTGGAATATTCACTTGGCAATGTGTATGTATACCTCCTGTATGACCATGCCTACCCTAGAAGATTAAAGTGGAAGATTAAAAATAGCCTAGATAATTTGGGTAAGAAGAACAATAATAAAACCTGCTGTTTATTCATGGAGAAAATGGTGATCATTCTAATATCTGTATTATATGAACACAAATAGTTTGAACATTCAGTTCTCATTTAAATTTACAGATAATTTTATCATTATATTTACAGGGGATTATCTATCACTCCTCTTTCTTTTACCTGTTTTGACACAGCTCAATATAATATAGTATTGGCAGAATCAAGATGTTCTAAAGACATTAGTCTCCACTCCCAGTCTCAAACTTTCACATCTAAATTCAGCTAAATATATAAGAGGAATTTTTTAATTACTGTAAACCAAGATAGAATCCTTTTTAAAAGATGCAATGGTTGAGTGGCACCTGTGTGGCTCAGTTCGTTAAGCCACTGACTCTTGATCTCAGCTCAGGTCATGATCTCAAGGTCCTGGGATGGAGCCCTGCTTTGGACTCCGTGCTCAGCAGGAAGTCTGCTGAGATTCTCTCCCACTGCCCCAACCCCTGCTCTTTCTCTCTCTCTCCCTCACTCAAAATAAATACATGAATTTTTTTTAAAGATACAATAGGTAGAAGATCTCTAGATTATCAAGATGGCAAATCATTTTTAATCATATAAAAATTATGCATTTCACATCTAGCTATCACAGAGCAATTGAGACATTACTGTGAGGTTTAAGTCTGTAGAAATGATATGATAATATATCCTAAAGTTTTATACATGATATGTGTTATTTTTCATGCATTATAAAAATAAATATGTGATGTAAGTAAAGATGTTTGTCTCCAGGTTTTGAAAATAATTGCTTAATAAAAATAGAAATGGAAGGAATAAAATATTATGAACATTTAGAAAATCAATAGGGACATATCCTAAAACTTTCATATTAAAAAATATTGGAAGAATCTTTCCTCTGGAAATCTCAGATTGTGAGAGTTCAGCATATTCAGAACCATAATTTTATAATTCTATATTTTTCATGTCATGATACTTTTAAGTAAGTTACTTTTCAAACCATTATATTTTTCTTTAAAATAAAACACATATTTCTGGGGCACTTGGGTGGCTCAGTGGATTAAAGCCTCTGCCTTCAGCTCAGGTCATGATCCTGGAATCCTGGGATCGAGCCCCACATCAGGCTCTCTGCTCAGCAGGTAGCTTGCTTCCTCCTCTCTCTCTGCCTGCCTCTCTGTCTACTTGTGATCTCTGTCTGTCAAATCAATAAATAAAATCTTTTTTTAAAAAAAGTAAAACACGTAATTTCCTATATTAGAGGTGACATTTGCTAAGGAAAAGAGAATAAATAAGTGAATGAATTCCACAATACTATAAACACCAGAAATTTTAAAATGGAAAAGAAGAAAAAGAAATTAATCTCTCTCTCTCCAAGTTATTAACCTAAAAATCAGTCTTTGCTCATGAAACAATAACACAGAATCCTTTTCTAGAAAGTTTATATAAATCATTTTTTTCTTGTGAGTCTTGCTTCATTCCTCTGTTATATAAATCACCAATCCATTCCTTCTTAAGCTTACCCACGACTCTGGTATGAAGAGATGGGCCCTCTTTTTGGTATTCTTTCATGGTAAAATATATATTACATACAATTTGCTACTTATTAAGAGGCATTAATTACATGTGCAATGTTGTAAAAACAGCACCACTGTTTGATAAGCCCTTTTTACCCAAAGGAATAGAAGGAGAGCCAAAATTTTCTAATTCTGCAGAACTCAGCACCAAATGTTATTTTTCCTTCATTTTCAAGCTCTGCTCTCTGGGTTAATGACATACCTAACTACATGTTCATAGAGTATGGGACATTATACTTTCCAAACATATAAAATGTCTCTCCCAATTTCAGTTAAAAACTGATTTCAAATACAAATCAAAACCACAATGAGATACCACCTCATATCAGTCAGAATGGCTAAAATTAACAAGTCAGGAAATGACTGATGCTGGCAATGATGTGGAGAAAGGGGAACCCTCCTACACTGTTGGTGGGAATGCAAGCTGGTGCAACCACTCTGGAAAACAGCATGGAGGTTCCTCAAAAAATTGAAAATAGAGCTACCTTATGACCCAGAAATTGCACTACTGGGTATTTACCCTAAAGATACAAACGTAGTGATCCAAAGGGGTACGTGTACCCAAATATTTATAGCAGCAATGTCCACAATAGCCAAGTTATGGAAAGAACCTAGATGTCCATCAACAGATGAATGGATAAAGAAGAAGTGGTATATATATACAATGGAATACTATGCAGCCATCAAAAGAAATGAAATCTTACCATTTGCGACGACATGGATGAAACTAGAGGGTATTATGCTTAGCGAAATAAGTCAATCAGAGAAAGACAACTATCATATGATCTCCCTGATATGAGGAAGTGGAGATGCAATGTTGGGGGGGATTTGGGGGATAGGAAAAGAATAAATGAAACAAGATGGGATCAGGAGGGAGACAAACCATAAGAGACTCTAAATGTCACAAAACAAACTGAGGGTGGTGCGGAGGCAGGGGCAGAGGAGGGGAGGAAGAGGGTGGTGGGGTTATGGACATTGGGGAGGGTATGTGCTATGGTGAGTGCTGTGAAGTGTGTAAACCTGGCAATTCACAGACCTGTACCCCTGGGGCTAATAATACACATGTTTATAAAAAAATAAAAAAATTTAATTAAAAAAAGCTGATTTCAAGGGGAGCCTGGATGGCTCAGTGATTAAGTGTCTGCCTTAGGCTCAGGCCATGATCTCAGGGTCCTGGGATGGAGCCCTGCATCAGGCTCTCTGCTCAGCAGGGAGCCTGCTTCCCTCTCTCTCTCTGCCTGCCTCTGCCTACTTGTGATCTCTCCCTCTGTCAAATAAATAAATAAAATCTTTTTAAAAAACCTGATTTCAGGAATCTGGGGTACTGAGAGACCTAAAGCCTGTATGAGTCAGAAGTCAGAATAGTCATCTCTAACAATCCCTCTTTTTCTATAGAAAGAAAATGATAATGAAGATACAGAAAATAAAACATTCCTTTCTCTAAGAAAAAAAGAAAAGAAAAGAAACACCTTTTTTTGTTGTTGTTGTTAGAAGACAAGGATTATGGTGATCATCTATTCAGGCAAGAAAGGTGATTAGATCATCTCATTTTTGCAAGAGAATTGCAAACCTATCTTCTGCTCTTTTTTTTCCAGTTGATATCTAAGTATATAGATCTGTTCTTAAGAGCACAGAACATATGAACTTATACTCCTTCCCAGAAAATGCAGTTTCATGTTGGCCACTAACCAATTTTTACCAAAAGCCTAGTTGCAAAAAAACAGCATTCCTGAAAGGACACACACTCCACTCACTCCATGTAAAGTTTAAATTTTATTCCTGTATATCAAGATAATATTTGAGATACCAAACCAAGGTTCTGATCATCTTACAGCCAGTTTTCCAGCACTCTGCCTTCCACATTGAGGTAATAGTAACAGCTATCCATATAAACTCTCCCTGGGCTAGAGCAGATGAACAAACAAAACAGTTAAATTCTTGGCTTTCAAGTTCATACGTGGACTTTTGTAAATCTACGGCATAGTCTTGGCTCTCAACTGTACTGGTAAGGAACATGAAAGTAAAAAAGTGTTTTGAATTTTTTTAAAAGATTAGTTTCCTTTAGGGGCACCTGGGTGGCTCAGTGGGTTAAAGCCTCTGCCTTCAGCTCAGGTCATGATCCCAGGGTCCTGGGATGGAGCCCCGCATTGGGCTCTCTGCTCAGCAGGATGCCTGTTTCTCCCTCTCTCTCTGCCTGCCTCTCTGCCTCCTTGTGATCTCTGTCTGTCAAAAAAAAAAAAGTTAAATAAAAAAAAAATTAGTTTCCTTTAAAATATCAAAATTGAGAATGTAGTATCTATACCATGAACTAGTTAAGTAAGGAAGCATGTTTGAAAACATAAAATCAGATTTTTGGCCCCCAAAGTCATAAGAATTCAGTGAGAATGTGGAAGAAAATGATCAGAGAGTATATGGCCAGGTGTGAAATGCTAGTGGGTACATGAGAAAAGATTCCAGTATTCTGTTCCTAAATCGCAAGTGAATCTTGGACTGAGGCATGTTTGGCTGGACCAATACTGTAAAGGAGGCTGTTGTATCTGCTATGGAGAATTGTTGGCTCTTTGGGGCCACTGCCTCTAGGGATTTACAGCAAACCAGCTGGTGTTGGGCCTGGAGCTGCTATTGGTCAATAGGGCAGGCAGTTAGGAAGGAGAGCTAAAAGCAGAGTGGAGAAGTGCAGGTATGAACTGGAAACTGCTGGCATCTTAGCATCTGTCTACACTGCCTCTAACCAATGACAACTTTCCAAGTATAATGACTGCTGCTTTAGTCTCTGTCTCCCAAATCTCCTACAGCTTCACTTGTGGTCAACTCCAATCTGGAATCTTACAGAAAAACTAAGTTCACAGAATGAGCAAGTTTACCATGGAAGGATGTAGAGATTACATCTACATCCTTAGATGTAGATTAGACTACTGAGATTAGACTACTGAGAGACAAAGTCAGAGTTAGAGAATGGTTTAAGTGGGGATACATTGAAAGGAACAAAGAAGGCATTGCAGACCAAGCCACAGAACAACCAAAGACACAAATGTGGAATAAACATAGCATGGATAGGAGTCCAGAACATGGAGGAGAGCAGGAGGACACAGGTGCTAGTTTAGTTAAGGAAGCCATATGATGGAGGGCACAAATGCCAATTCAAGCTTGCAGATATGGGTGCCTGGGTGGTGCAGTCGGTTAAGCATCCAACTCTTTGTTTTTGCTCAGGTTGTGATTTCAGTGTCATGAGATCGAGCCCTGCATCTAGTGCCACATGTGGCCTGGAGTCTGCTTGAGTTTCTTTCTCTCTTTCTCTCCCTTTGCCCCTCCTTCACCAAAATAAATAAATAAATTATTTTAAAAAGTTTACAGATAGAGTTAAGTTCTTGAGGAAATTACTAATGATGGAATTTAGGGGAAGATTAGCATAAGCTTAGCATATGCAATGATTTAAAGTGGAAAGAGGCTCATAAGGATCACTTAGATGACTGCTTGTTATGAGATCATGAAAACATGGGCAAGGGTAAGTGACAATGTGACAGAGAAGAAAGAAAAAAAAATCTAAAGGCATATTAATTGACAAATCAACAGAACTTAACACCAACCAAAAGGCAGAACTTCCAGGGGATGAAACATTGGATAGCAGTTAATAAAAGAATGCATTCCCTGATTTATTCTATTGACATGATTTGGAACTATGATTTGGATCTATGACAACTGAGTTAAGATTTATGCACTAGAACTTTTTACCACCAACTCTAGTGAAATATATAAAGCAACTGAGATAAAGTAGCTTCCCCAGTTGTCTAGACTGTTCCTGTTGCTCAGAATGGTGTTTGTTATAGTCAACCATAACTACCTTAGGTCAGCTTCCCATGGACCGTTTTATTTCTGGTGTGGAAAGATATGAAGATCACCCATATAAGAACAGAGACTATTTTATTCAGAGTTTGCTGTGCCAAGGGAGTCAGTCATCATCTCTTATGTTTGGCAAAGATGCAGCAGCAGGCAGGGAGTGAGAAATCTTATAGTAAGAAAAACAAAAAGGAAGGGCATCAGGCATGCTCTGATTGGAAGTTGTTGGCATAGGGAAGATGAAGATGAACTACCTAGAAGCAGAGCATACTATGTGATGGGTTCAAAAACATACTTGGCTTTCTCTGATTGGTCCTGATTTGGAAGTAGTGGCAAAAATAGGAAAATTGGTAGTCACTGACCAGTCCTGACAATTCTGAGCCAGTTGCTTCAGAGGTCTGGCACAGCTTCCTGGGCTTCTAAGTCTGAGTTCTATTGTCATATGTGATCTGGTCATTGTTCATTTACATAATTAGCACTCTCACTGGGAATAAAACTGGATGAGAGTTCATTGCTTTTCATTAATTCGGTACCTTCACAGATTTATATATCTATGGGTTTCACTGCCCAAACTATATAATTGTGTTTAACTGCATGAAAACAACAGATTATCGTGGAAGTCTTCCAAGAGGAAGAAGGTAGTTATTGTGCTGAAAAAGGAGTGCATTTCTCACTACATCTATAGTAATGGTATAATCTTCCTAGAACACAACTCTCATCATGTCATAACTCAATTCAGAAGTTTATAATGGTTTCCTATTTTCAGCCTCCTTTGCATAATATCAAATTTCACCATCCATTCATTTCTCAATTATTATGTGCCTATAACATATTGGGCATTATGTTTGAATGTTGGGGTCATAGTATCTGCCTGCATAAAAAAGCCAATAATTAATAGGTGATGTTATAAATACCAATATAGGACATTCTAAGAACACAGAGGAGGAACATTAAAAGCAAACTGAGGGTTCCAGGGTGGGGGGTAGGCAGATGGGTTAAATGGGTGATGAGCACTAAGGAGGTCACCTGTGATAAGCACTGGCTGTTGTATGTAAGTGAAAAATCACTGAATTCTACTCCAGAAACCAATACTACATTGTATGTTAATTAAATTGAATTTAAATAAAAATTTGGAAGAGTGCCTGCCCCCCCCCAAAAAAAAAGAAATGCTAACAGGATACCGTCCAGCCTCCACCCAAAGGCAGAAGGCAACCCAAGCCCAGGCTGTCCCAGCCTTTCACACAGCAGTAGAAGACTGCGGCTATCTTCTGGCCCTCTCCACCCAGTGGCAAAGAATAACCCAGAAGTGATACCTCCTGACTTTCCCTTAGTGACAGAAGGCAGCCTCAGGAGGCACTCTTTCTGCAAAAGCAGAGCCTGAGCAGAAAGCACACTGACACTATTTGACCAAAGAACAGGCCAGGTGAAATGTTCTCCATCCTACAGGTCTGGCATCCCCCATCACTACCTCCTGACACTGGAAGGCCCAAGGAAGTACTTTCTGTCCCCATAAGTGCCACAAGCAGGGATCAAATGGGAACTCCAACAGTAGGAAGAACAAAGCAGACCAGAACGCATTGAAAGCATTCTGAAAACTAAAATGTCGTGCTCGCTTCAGCAGCACATATACTAAAATGTCACTGGATTCGTAGCAGCAATGTCCACAATAGCCAAACTGTGGAAGGAGCAGAGATGTCCTTCAACAGATGAATGGATAAAGAAGATGTTCATATATATGATGGAATATTACTCAGTCATCAGAAAGGATGAATACTTACCATTTACTTTGATGTGGATGGAACTGGAGGGTATTATGCTGAACAAAATAAGTCAATCAATGAAAGACAATAATATGGTTTCACTCATATATGGAATATAAGAAACAGTGCAGAGGATCATAGAGAAAGGGAGGGAAAGCTGAATGGGAAGTCATCAGAGAAGGAGAAAAACCATGACTCTTAGCACTAGGAAAAAAAACTGATAATTCGTGGAGGAGAAGTGAATGGGGTTGGAGTAACTACGTGATGGACATTAAGGAGGGCATGCAATATGATGAGCACTGGGTGTTATACACAACTATTGAATTACTGAACACTATATCTGAAACTAATGATGTATGTTGGCTAATTGAATTTAAATTAAAAATAAATAAATAAAATAAAATGTCATTGAAGCTACATTAAACATAAGTAACCCAGAACTGGGGTGACTGGGTGGTTCAGTCAGTTAAACATCTGACTCTTGATTTCAGCTCAGATCATGATTTCAGGGTGGTGACTTTGACCCCCCACATCTGGCTCCACATTCAGCAGGGGAGTCTGTATGAGATACTGTCTCCCTCTTCCATTGCCCCTCCCCCTGTACTATCTCTGTCTCTCTTAAAAAAAATAAGTAAGCCAGAACCAACATACTAAAACTGATATAAGGTGACTGCAGCTAAAAGAGAAGATTCAAATAGAACCAAAAATCTTCTAACATAATATCCAAAACATCCAGGACACAATAAAAAAAGCACTCATCATTGAAGAAAATGGGAAAATCACAATTTGAATAAGAAAGGATAATTGTCTGCCACCAAAGCTGAGTTGATTGAGAAGTTGGAATTATCTAAGAAGGATTTAAAAGCAGGCATATAAGAAAAATGCTTGAATGAGCAATTACACAATCTCTAAAAACAAATGAAAAGTAGAAAAATCTCAGCAATGAAATAGAATTTATTTAAAGAACCAAATGGAAATTCAATAACAAAAATGAAAGAAAGAAAGAACAAACACTCACCTTACTGGATGAGCTCAATAGTATATGAAGATGATAGATAACAGAATCCTTAAACTTGAGGACAGATCAGTAGAATTTACTTAATCTGAACAACAGAAAAAAATAGATTAAAAGAAAATGAACAGAATCTCAGAGATCTTTGAGACATTAACAGAAGGTCTAACATTTGTATCACTGCAGTCCCAGAAGGAGAGGAGAAAGACTGTGGGGCTAAAGACAGTGTTCAAAGAAAAAAATAGCTGAAAACTTCTCAAATTTGGCAAAAAGACAGAAGCATAGAGATTCCAAAAGCTGAACAAACTCCAAAAAATATAAGTTCAAGTAAATCCATGCCAAGACACATCATAATTAAACTTCTGCAAACTGAAGACAAAGGGAAAAAAGTCTTCAAAGCAACCAGAGAAAAACAACATATTACCATATGCCTATAAGGGAACACCAGTTCTAATGACAGCAGGTTTTTCATCTGAAATCATGGGGGGGCCAGAAGGAAGTGCACAACATTTTCAAGTGCTGAAATAAAGAACTGTTGACAGCAAATTCTATATCTGGGAAGCTGTCCTTCAGAAAGAAGAGGAAATAAAGATAGTCATAGGAAAAAAAAGTAAGAGAATTTTTTACTAGCAGACCTGCCATTAAAGGATGGCCTAAAAAACTCTCCTTATCCAAGATAGGTGATAACAGAATGTGGCTGGAATTTTGGAAGGGAAAAAAAATCAAATGGATGAAAGCTGAGTAAATATAATAGACTACCCTACTCATGGATTTTTGTAACCATTTTTGATGGTTAAAGCAAAAACTACAACACCATCTCATGTGGTACTCAATGTATGGACAGGAAGTACTTAAGACAATTGTATTTAAAAAGCAGGGAAATAAAGAGACCTAAATAGAAATAAGGCTTCAATATGTCTTTTAAAGTGGTAATACAGTGACATGTAATAGGTTGTGGTTAGTTATGTATTTTACTGTAATAGCTAAAGCAATCACTAAGAAAATTATCCAAAGTAAAATTCTCAAAGACACATTTAATAAATTAAAAATGGAATTCTAAAATATGTTGAAGTAACCCAAAGAAGGCATACTGGTCTGACTTACTAGAAAAAAATGTAAGCAAGCTGGTCAAAATCATCTTAGCTGGGCCCAGCCAACCTGTAATCATGTGAGAAATTATTTTTTTAGATGACCTTTTTTTAAAGCCTTTGTATTTTTAGAGTGGTTTTAGATTTATAAAAAAAAAATTGAAGAGAAGGTACAGAGATTTCCCATATGTCTCTCATCCTCACACATGCATAGCCTCCCTCATTATCAACATCCCCCACCCGAGTGGTAGGTTCTTTTTAATAAGTTGGCTTTACACTGACACATTATAATTACCCAAAGTCCACAGCTTACCTTAGAGTTCACTCTCAGGATTGTACATTCTATGAGTTTGGACAAATGTATAATAACATGCATGTATCCATCATTATAATATCATACAGAGTATTCTTGGTATCCTAAAAATCCTCTGTGCTCTGCCTATTCATCTCTCCCCCAACACACATACAGGCCTAGCAGAAAAATAACCTTGTCATTGTCTCCCTGGTTTTGCCTTCTCTAGAATGACATAGAATTGGAATCATCCAATATGTAACCTTTTCATATTGGCTTCTTTCACTTAGTAATATGCATTTAAGTTTCCTCCATGTCTTTTGGTAACTTCATAGCTCATTTCTTTTTAGCTCTGAATAATACTTCATTGTCTGGATGTACTACAGTTTATCCATTTACCAAATCTTGATTGTTTCCAAGTTTTGACAATTATGAATAAAGCTGCCAGAAGCATCCTTGTAGAGGTTTTGTGTAGGCATAAGTTTTCAACTCCTTTGAGTTGAAATATCAAGGAAGACGATTGCTGGATCTTATGGTAGGAGTATGTTTAGTTTTGTAAGAAACTGCCAAACTGTTTTCCAAAATCATTACAGCATTTTACATTCCCATCTGCGATGAATGAGAGTTCCTGTTGCTCCATGTCCTTGTCAGCATTTGGTGTCAGTATTCTGGATTTTGGCCATTCTAATAAGTGAGTAGTGATATCTCATTATCGTTCCAATTTTCATTTTCCTGAGGACACAGGATGGGGGAGCACCTTTTCGTATGCTCATTTGCCATCTGTATATCCTCTTTGGTGAGGAATCTGCTTAGGTTTTTGACCCATTTTTTAATGGGTTGTCTATTTTCTTACTGTTTAGCTTTAAGAGTTCTTTGTTTAGTTTAGCTAGCTGACCCTTATCAGATGTGACTTTTGCAACTGTTTTTTTCCTAGTCTGTGGCTTGTCTTCTAATTCTCTTATTGTCTCTCACTGAAGTTTTTTTTTTAATTTTTAATTTATTTAAATTCAATTAATTAACATACAATGTATTATTAGTTTCAGAGGCAGAGGTCAGTGATTCATCATCTTATATAATACCCAGTGTTCATGACATCTTGTCCCCTCCTTAATGAGTTCCAGCTTACTGATTCTTTCTCTTGTAGATAACATCTTTGGAGATATATAACAAATGCTGTTTTAAGCCATTACAGTTTTTAAGTTATTTGTTATGCACAGTAGTTAACCAGTACTCATCTCAAAAGCCATGACTAAAAAAAAAAAAACCCTAAGTTGATCAACTTCATTCCAGTAAAAAACATGCTTTTTCTGTTTTGTTTATCTAATTACCTAAGCCTAAAATCTAGGAGTCATCTTAGTGTCTTCCCAGTTCTTCATTTACTTTATTCTTTTGGCAAAAGAGAGCCTCTGAAAGATTTTAAGCAGGAGGGAAATACGATCAGATTTCTACTTTAAGAAGATCTATACCTGCAGTTCTCAAAAGCTGGCACAAGAAGCGCTAGGGTCCCCAACACCATTTTAGAAGGTTTGCAAGGTCAAAAATGTTTTCATAATACTATGTTCTCCCATTCTTTTGTGAGTATATAGTAGACACTTACAGAGATTACATGACAAGGGCATCCCAGCAGATTGAAAGTAGAAATAGATAAGTAAACCCATCTGTCTTCTATTAAATCAAACATTACAGAGACTTGCAAAAAATTTTTAAATGCTACTCTTCTCACTAAATTTTGTTTAGTTTTTTAAAATGTATTTTTAACAAAAATATTGTGTTAACATGTAATGAGATTTTTTCATCTTTAAATTTTTAACTTAATTTTTAAATTCCTTAGTGTTAATTTTTAATATGGCAAATATTACTATCATGCACAAAAACAAAAGCTTTTACAGATCCTTAATAGTTTTTGAGAGTGTAAAGGAGTCTTAGAGACAAAAAAAATTTTGAATCACTACGTTTGTATCTTTAGGATAGATACCCAGTAGTGCAATTGCTGGGTCATAAGGTAGCTCTATTTTCAATTTTTTGAGGAACCTCCATGCTGTTTTCCAGAGTGGTTGCACCAGCTTGCATTCCCACCAACAGTGTAGGAGGGTTCCCCTTTCTCCACATCCTCACCAGCATCTGTCATTTCCTGACTTGTTCATTTTAGTCATTCTGACTGGTGTGAGGTGGTATCTCATTGTGGTTTTGATTTGTATTTCCCTGATGCCCA